>DWLO01000312.1:0-22215 GCA_018245335.1 Dalla quadristriga
CTTGTTTTTTTTTGCACATGTCTAAGTTTTTTAGAAATAAATTATAGCCTATGTTACTTCCTGATAATTTAGCTTTCTATTAGTGAAAAAACTGTTAAAATCGGTCCAGTAGTTTTGGAGCCTATTTGTTACAAACAAACAAAAAATCTTTCCTCTTTATAATATTAGTATAGATGTGCAATGTACTCAATTTTGAAACTAACCCCATAAGGCGGCACATAAAATTTCGGAGTTGAATCTTTTCTTGTATTTCCGTATCTCGGGTGTATCGGAGGAGAGATCGTGTCCGGTGGGCGTGACGTTGACGTTAACGTGGCTCTCGCGGCGCGAGGCGTTGCCGGAGCCGCCCGTGCCGCCACTGCCCGTGGAGCCGGCGCCGAACCCGAACGTGAGGAACGAGCGCTGCTTCTGTTGCAAGGGAAGGAACTGCTTTTGGGAGCCCACAGATGAATTGGAGGGTGAATGTTGCAGCGGGTGGGGGGAAGCGGCACCCGCTACGAACGACTTGGAAGGCGTGGACTGCGCCGAGGATGGGAGCGGGTGGTGGTGGTGGTGGGGCGCAGGCGTGCCTCCGGCAGCAATGGCTTGTATATACTGTAAAAGAGAATTAAAAATATTTATAATATAAAAAATGGAGGTTAGTTGTATATTATTTTTGACAATTAATTGTTTACTACGATAAACTTTCAGTATTTGAAGTGTTAAATATTGGAATTCAAATAAAATTACAACTTCCAGTCCAATAAAACTTAAACCCTATGATTATATTGTTTGTTAGTCAAATATTAATTAAATCCATCTCCCACGATTAGTTTCATCTCATATACATGGTCGGAAAGTTATTAACGGCATGGCTAGTATCTACAATTTAATGTCGGCGTAAATTTGTGGATAGTAAGTCTGCAGACTGCAGCAGGCAATGATGTGATTCAAACAGACAGAATCGAAAAAGTGTTGACATTCAAGTATGTAATTAGATGAATATGCATTCATGAATTGTGAAAAACGATTTTATGGATGACTCAAATTTAATCAACAGTTAATATAGTTGTATTGGTTATGGCAACACAATAATTTTAATTTATTTGCTTTACACTACACTTGCTCATAACAACTAGAAATAGGAAACAAGAATTTGCTGTTTTTTAAGGAAGTATCTTAAATGGCATCTGACAGTAAATGAATACTTAGTTGTGTGCCATTTAATTGTCAGTTTAGGTAGATTAATATAACGTATTATTAGAAAATACTAGATGAATAATGGTGTCCGAAGAATTATTTATGTTACTAAGTGGACAATAAATATATTTTCTTTAATCTACCTAGAAGCTTTAACTTAATGACCGAAAACTGAGTATGTATAAGCATGTCTAGAATGCATAAATAGGGAAGAAATGACAGCTCTAAGTTCAACAAACAACAATCTATGATTATGCTTCATAAAGTATTTCTTGTTGCATCATTCGTGTCGTACTTACGCAGTGTTATAACAGCTGTCTGCAAACCGGTCGCAGGACGCTCCAGGGTGTTTGCATGATTGACAACCATTATTACATTAATACTATATACTAAAAGCTTCTCAGCATACATATTTGTGATACTATGGGGGTTCTCAACATTAAGATATTATAAATATTATGTTCAATGGTTTGGATTTCCTTATATTATTTAGTAAAGATTATAGGTACTTGTATAAAAAGTGGCAATCGATTCATTCGGTCCAGTAGTTTAAAATATGCAGGTGTATAGACAGTAATAACACAAATAATATAGATCCTTTAGTACACACTTGATTGTACTTTTAAATGTTGTTGAAAAGTAGCAGATAGTAATTTATCACACCCCCGACATAATTAAGGTATAAATTGACCATCATGCGAAATTAATTCCTTAAGCGAAATCATATACTTAATTTTGTAATTTTAATCTTAAATAATGCGAAAGTTGCAATTTAGTGCCTCGAAATGATTCCTCTTGTAAATACAAAAATATGTATTTTGTAGTTAAGCTGAGTGCATGTGAATTCGTTGTTTATCGTTTTATTTATTAGTGGTGTTAAACTAATAAGAATAATATGTTGGTTGTTTTAATATTTTAAAATGACTAACAAATCACGCTTTAAATATAATATGTATATTTTTAAATTAGATTTAAAGTTAAAAAAGAAGTAAATGTTATCAAATAACGCATGCAAAAGTTTGCAAGTAGATTAAATATACAATGTTTTTTTCTATAAGTTCTGTACGTTATTTACATAGCAATATTTACGGATATAGGCAGTCACTTTCTAAATGAAATTTGAAGTCCTACGAAATTTTAGACTTTTCTCAATTTGAGATTGAGATCACATTTTTTTTTAAAACGAATAAATCCTATCACCGCCTACTATATTAGTAAAGTCAATATTAGTTATGTCATCATAAGATGAAAATATTCCGATATTATTTAAGGCGCAGTATTAACGTTGGGAGCCCCATGATTTGTTACTCATGAACGTCTTGGCTAGCTTACTGCATTTAACCCTTTACAATAATTAAATATTAAAGCCCAGATAATAATGGTTATGATATATAAGGCAAATCAATGGAATTGGACGGTAACAACTGTTGCACAAATTTATTCAACTATGCATTATATACTTATCTGCAATCGGGAAATTGACGGTATGAGATATTATAGTGAGAAGCATCCCCAATCAATGTATATCATAATGTGTGGCTAAATGTTTCGAGACCAACAGGTAAACTACTGTGTAATACGTATACGTATATGAGTTTCAAGGGTGTAGTTTCTATGTGGTTATGATATCTCACCTCCTCGCTGGTCGACTTATCGTGTCGTGGCGGTGTGGTGGGCTGGCCGGCCTGGCTGAGCAAGTCGGGCAGTACGGAACTGGTTCGCGAACCGCTGCCCTCGTTGGCGCCGCTCGAACGACCCTGTGCCCCACACTAATTAATTTCTGCTACGACGCTATGCAGACACGAAAAGAAAACTGATAAAATTATAATCTGCAGTAAAATTAATTTGTATATACCTAGCTTAAACACAAATTAAAGTTTTAATTGTGTATTCTTGACTAATTCCGCAGGATTAAATCGTGACGTCACCAGAATGATTGTATGTAATGTAATAAGACTGGCGCTTGCTCCTTTTTTGGAATGAACAGTTGTTTTGGTCTTTATAGCTTCGAACAGGAAGGACAAGGTGGAAGGGGCCAGCCAGATGAAGACAGGGAGAGGCAATGCTGCCCCCTGTCGACACAGCAAGAAAACGTATGTGCCTAGATATAGTTAGAAATGTATCAATTGCAATACAAATTTTCAAATACCTTCAAGACAAATTTTGAATAACGATAGATGTGAAACAATTATTTATAACAACGAAGTACCACTCTTATTGAGTATGATAAAATATTAGAATTATCATATTTACCAACAAATTAATATTTCAATTAATATTATTTCAAAACAAAGGCAATATTTTTAATTAACTCAATATTTCTTTGAATGAGAAGTGTAAAAGCTATTGTTTTTGAAAGTTTTCTAAAAAGGAGACCGACGTCTCCATCGTTCTGCTATCATCGCATGGTTCATTCATTTTAAAATTTCATAATTCAAAAATATTCACAAAGATTACATAGTTATAATTTAAGGGGTTTGTTTATAATTTGATTAATAGTAAAAATGATTTTAGTGGTTAAATTACCACTGACACTAGCAATTAATCGCCGATGGGTTATAAGGATGCTTACAATAAAATTTAAAACAAAGAATCAGTTTATTTATTTATGGGAAGGACAGCGATTAACCGCTAGGGCCTGTATGGTATTTGCAACACCAGCATAGCTCGACAAACACAAACACGATAGCAGTAACATCATGCAAACAAAACACATTCACAAGTCGGACGTTTTATTTTCAGCTGTATGAAATATCGAAGCAGACATTCCCAAAATTGTTAAATTTCGCTAGGGTATAATGGCACGACCTCGTGATCTCGTGGCTCGCTATCCGCGTGACTCGGCAGGAAGACGGTATCGCGCACAGATGAGATTTATGTCAGTTAGTATAAAGATTTTATTTTAACTTTTGTTAAGTAATTGTTAGATAGAAATAAAGCTTCTACGGTAAGTATATAATGATTGTTTAGTTCATGACACTATACTTATATATCACATATAACCAATCCATAAAAGTTACCGAAAAGTGTCCCATTATGTCACAATACAACTTATGAAATGATGAAGAAGTATCTCACGCCAAAATGTAAGACGTGTGAGCAGGAATATTTGAAGTATACGTGTATGATAAATTTATTTATATATCTTATATACAGAGATTACCAAACCCAAATAGTTACGTATATAAAAGAAAATATTTAATTTATCTAGCAATTATTTTATTATCATTGTGCATAAAACTTGACAATTCACACACAAAGGTACACAATAGCACCACCACACAAATAGCTTCGAGACTGAACTAGGCTTGGTATTTATATAGTATACTTAGATATTTAGCATTACAAGGTTAGTTAGTTAGATAAACGAACCCTCATACCAGTGTGTAAGTATAAATATATTAATCAAACTATCCCGAGCAGTGAGCAATTACCTGATCCTGTGCGATTACCGCTTCCTGCCCACCACTTGATATAAGCTCTGTGTGACGGTTTAAGTGGGAATTTCTTCGAAAAATTATATCGGATTCAGTCTTTTCTCTGCGTGGTTTTAGAACATTGTTCATGTCCGAACTATTGTTGACATTAGTTTTGTTTTCGAATGTGTTAGCCGTCAAATCCAAAATGTCTGACTTTTCAAAAGATGCACTGTTCATCAAACATATGCTAGTCGCAGGTGAATCACTGTTGATGCTGCTCTGTCGGCTTGATCCGTTGTTCTCGCTATCCTGCCGTATTAGCACAGCTACATTTTTTAACGCCTCTATTGGGTTATTAGGGGTTACCTTCTTATCTATAACCTTTTTTTCGCTCTTCTTAACATCCTTTTGCGATGACCTCTTTAGGCTGTCGTTCATTTTTATAAAATCTGTCAGTATTGGCTCACCAGAAACTTGCGGTTTTGTCGCCTGCTTTCGCGAGTTGTTGAATATCCCACTGGATCTCATTTGCTTCGATATAGCTCCTGCTGGACTTTCGTGTTTCGGAAAGTATATAGCAGAGTGTCTCGTGCTGGGCATTGGAAATAGATCAGAATTTTCTCGACGGAACCCTCTAAAGAAACGGTTCGGTGAGTTAAGCTCTGAGTCTTGTTCTTTTTTGTATTTTATTATGTCCGCGAGCTTATCCTGCGTGCTTTTTTCTGAGGCTTTATGGAATAGCTGCTTGTGGCGAGAAGGCGGGGTAGCGATGGCCTTGTACTTCGACCATGCGTCTTCCATTTCGATCCTCGACTGACGTTGTAACTGCGTACGCTTTGGCTCCGGTTCTCTTTTGGTCTCTCGTCTCTCGTCTTTCTTGTCGGGGTCTTTCGATGGGAAAAACCTGGCAAAGTCCCAGTCTTTCAGTAACACAGCTTCGTCGACCTCCGATTGCTTTTTTTCGTTTTCCATGTTCTCCCTCTGATGTTTCAAACATGTCCGATACAAAAATCAGAAATAAATAATAAGAACATAATATAAGTGACTTAATTCGCTCACTGATCTTACTTTGGCGTGAAAATTTAAAAAAAGTAATTTGTGTGAACAAACTTTTTATGCACTAAGGTAAATTGACTTCAAAAAGAGCGTGTGTATTCACGATGGTCGGCCAAACTTCAAAGATTATCGCTGTGGTGTGTGATACATTTACAGTAAAAATAGGAACACTATTAAATTTACACAGCGGTTATTCAAACAATTGATATTTTCGGTGAAAAATCTTAAACGATTTGTTATTTTTAAGCGTGTGTATTTTTTATTGGCAACCGACCATGCGTTGAATAAGCACACGCTCGGATGGATGTTAACACATTGTAGCGAGTGGGCATCGGCGAATGGGACAGGTAAATACTGAATCATCAAAGAACGGAATTGAAATTGGCGATGATAATTTATAGTCCGTGTTCCCGATAAAGGAAAAGTTAAATCTGCGATAAATGCTACTTTTCTTGTCACCATTAATTCTGGACACGAATCTCGGCTCTGATTGCATAGATAACATTTTATAGGTCAGACAGGGTCTGAAAAATATTGTACGTGGCAACCACACAACGCTACGAATTTCTGGTTATCGGCGCAGTGTACTCGCGGAACTATTTGGTCAGCTTTTGACAAGTGGCCGAGATCCCTGCTCACAGTACATTATACTGCTAGAATGAACAATTATTAAAATTTAAGCCATCCGCCATTTCCAAGTCCATCGTTCATTAAGGATGTGTATAGGGCTCGACCGCGTCACTGCAGCGCGTCGCCAATTATCATGAGCAATGTTTACGAACGGTGATTAAATAACAATCTGGATGTGGCGTCGCACTGCAACGACGTGTGAGGGTCATTGACCTGTAAAATACTATTACGCTGGACATGATATGGTGCTGGAGGTTATTTCTGTAACCACTGTCAATGGACCCACGATACATGACATAGAAAAATACTATCAACTTTCATAATTCATGTTAGGGTATTGGTTTGGATAAACGCTGAAAATCCATTTATTCATTGGACCTTTTGCAGATTATACTAAGAAGTGTATTTTTAAAAGAAATAACTGTCCAGAGTAATGATATGAAAGAGGTCCAGATAAACCAAGGCCCCAGACCTTATAGAGAAAAAACGGCGAGAGTTGAGGGTGACTGATACGTCATTCACCACGCATGTGTCACGCATACACATTTCTTGCTTACGGGAAATTTATTAGTTACAAACGTGGTGTAACTTTTAAAGCATCTTGTAATCAAGAAATGAAAATGAAATGTACCGACGCGAATATTAACTTACCAGGGTTCAATTATTTACAACAATAGCTTTCTTGACGCAACAATCGTAAAATTATATTCAATTCCAAACAGTAATCCAACAAGGATTTTTACTATTCCGACCTATGATGACGCGCCACATCGTGGCATCGTGGTGGGACGTATCGTGGTCGCCTCATCTCTCGCTGCACGGCCAGTGCAGCGGTTCAGGGGTCAAGCTAATTCAATCATATAACAACTGCTTGTAAATGGCAACATTTTAGACCTTTCCAGATGGAGTTGTTCAAACTATAAATGGACTATCATGGGTATAACTAAAAATGGAGGTTTAACATTCTGTAATCATTTTGTAAGGTGTAACTGAGTAGTTTCAAGCAACGCCTAGTGTATAAATAGCCGCGATTCTCAATACTAAAAACTCTGCTGTAATGTACATTTAGCAGGTAAAATGAGATCTAATTGTATTACCAAGTATTGAAATTGTTAAAATAAACATAAATTTTACTTAAAGTAACTTCATGTGGCAAGGGCTTAATGCCCATTCTGCAATTGTAGACACAATAGAAATATAATCCCTGAAAATTGGTATTGAGCTGGAACCATGTCTCATTAGTGTCCACATGACGTCAGCCGAAACACAAATATACAGTCAGCAAACAAATGCATCTAATAGTTTAATTACATTAATTAATTAATTAAATTAATCTATAAACTTATTATTCCTAATGTTGTATATTAGTTAAATCATTATATTCTTTTTTAAATTATTAATAAATATTTGAACGCGTTTGTATCAAATGAGCTAAAACTTAACTGTTGGGCTGACCACTAAAATAGCGGCCGCGCGCATTAGCAATTTGCGGGGATTATGGAAGAGTGGGATTCCAGAGCGGCACTCACCCGCTTGACGAGCGTGCGGTCGGCGTGCGCGTCGTCGTCGTCGGGCGTGGGCGGCAGCGGGCGTGTGGGCGCGCCGCCAGCCCCGCCCGCACCACCGTCCTCCGCCACCGCGCTCAGCCCCGGCCTATAGCAGAACTCGGGACTGACAAGCCAAACCAAACAAAACGGACGGGACGGGGAACGAAACGTAACGGGAGTCAAATAATAATAAAAAATGCCAAATAAAAAATACAAATAGGTAAAATTGTATTAGTAATTTGCTAATATGAATAATCTAATCTACACTACTATGTTATCTACTTCTCGGAGCATATTTCATAGAATACGCACGTTAAAAAATATAGTTAAGATTTATGGAGTACACCCAGCTAATCACTTTTAAAAAAGGGGGGCGCGTTGCGATAGATCTGTTAGGTACGAGATGCGGACGAAGCTCTTAAGGCATCATTGGTTTTCTGTAATACCTTTCATAATTACTGGTTGTAATGTCTATTCTTTTGGGACATCCTATTAAATCAAAGATAAAATGTGTGCTTACAGTGGCTTCGGTGGGTCACTGGCAAGTAATGTCCCGTCGTTACGCACTCGTCCGCCGCTCTCTTCAACGTCTGAATCGCTGTCAGACTCGTCAAACGTAGGCTCAGGTGGATTTCTTTCGACTGGTGGACCTGATAGTAATTACAGGAAATTATCTACAAATTTTCATTTTTTTATAAAACGAATTGCACCAATATTTAAGTAATAAACAGCGGATTGGCAACATCTATCTAAAGTATAATTCTATGCTAGAATCGAAACGGAGTCGGCATTACTTTTGGTCCCTTGAAATAACTGAAACACCATGTGAGGTAATCAATAAATACATAATATTGCAATAAACAAGTTCAGAATTTCTATCCTATTTCTTGATAATATTATAAATGCTATTATTATAGATGGTGAGGATGGATGGATGTCTGTAACTCAATCGCGCAAAAATTACTAATAGGATTCTAATAATATTCGGTGTGAAGACAGCTGGGAACAGCTGAAAAAAAGTGAGGCCAATTTTAAAAAAATTGCCGTCGAATGAGGGCTGAAATTTGTATGGAAAAACGAGTTTTAGTAAAAATATACAAGAAATTACCTTGTCCATTGGTAGGCGCTCGAGGCGGTCGGTTAGGTGGTTCGTTGCCCGAAACAACGCCCAGCTCGTTCAATTGTGCAGCTAGCTTGTCCAAATCCTGAAAATGTATAGTTCGAATATTTTAATACTAGTCACATACAATGTTTTCTGATAAAAATCAATTATAAAAGTTAATATAAACACCTACCTCTGGCCTTCGCGGAGGAAGCTGCGGCTGAAGTATTAATCGGACGTGCAAAGAAAGTAAACAGCGTGACATGAAAACAAAAACATGAAGCGAATAATCAAAAAATATTGTACAGAACTTATAAAGTTGAAGAGAAACAAAAATAAAGTAAGTTCAATCAAACATCAAAAAATTCAAGTTGCTTTAAAAATATAAAATTTTAGTAGATAAAATAAATTATGCCATTATTTCCAATATATTCACATATGTATCCACTGTGTTCATATAGTTACTTGTTAGGTTTAATCTGAAACTAAATTGTCATGGTTAGACCTACAGTCCGTCCTGAAATCGTAGAGACTAAACTGACACAAAATGCTAATGTCCAAATTCGAATTGTTTTCGGCATTGTTCTCTATCAGGAACAAGGTATATAAAAATTGAAATATGTCTAAAATGTCGGTAATTTTATTGCCAATAAATTAATGAAGAACATTATTCAAAAGTATACCTAAAGTTTTACAATTGTTGAAAATGTTAGAATATGCGTGATTCTGCAAATATTTATATTTTTGTCGATATTTGCCGATTGTAGTACATCACTATTTTATACGCATCCAGGCCCAGGAACTGTTAATTTAGTCCCTACGATTTGACGACGTACTATTGAAGATGGTTTTTTGCAAATTATTATAATTTACCAAGCATTTTATGTAGCCAGCCAACTTTAATTAGACTTCAATACTAAGTAATAATAACTTTGAACTTTCAGCTTGTATGGACCTTTGATGTAAAACCTTTTTTTATTACTTGTATAGAAAAGAAGAAATGTTTCCTGCAGCTTTAAGAGCTATCTCGGTAAAGTACTTTATATTTTAGGATAGTTATATCCTTATTTTGCGCTTGCGTACTTTAATTACTAATTCTAATGTAAATATGCGGTTTGAACCAGTTTTATAGATTTTTCGTGATTTTTCCGCTCAGTTATACTAATAATATCCGCAAACACTACTACGTATTCGACTGAATAGCATTATGTGCTTGAACAACGAATTTTTTTTACGTTTTATTTTGTAGCAAATAACTTATTCTAAAAATAAGTAAAGTTAATTGATTTCTCAATACTACCCAGTCCAGATGTTAGCCCCGTTCGACAAAAAATTGCAAGAGTTCGTAGATGTAAACTACGCAGTCGCTCGCAACGTCGCACACGTTGACGTGTCAAGCCACAAACCAACGAATCCAAGATTCCCGACACTAATTAGCCAGCCGGTTACAATGACGCATTGTAACCGCGTTTAATGATACATTTCCGAGCTCGTCGCACCTGCATATAAGCTCTGCTTATAAAGTTACTATACTTTTTTTAAATAAAAGTATTTACAAACTATTATCTATTTTATTTTTATATAAAATTTTAGTTTAAATAAATGTTAGCACTGCTTGTTGTTTTGAGCAGATAACACGTTTTTGTCGCAAATGAGCGACGTATTGTCCGCTTGTAACCCTGAGTGAGTAACTCCGGGTATATTTTTATTCTGTGGTAGGTCGGCGCGGTGACTGACAGGACAGTGACTTTGGTTTTGTTTACAATTTTACAGAAGTCAGTAATCAGTATTATAAATAAAGTTTTGTGAATTGTTTTGTGCGCAATATGAATATACATGATAGGTATGACTGTGTTTAATTAATAAAGTTAAGTGTTTTCTGAAGCGGTTTTGAAGTAACAATGAGTAGGTATTCAACGTTTTTGGAAAATCAATCCTGGAGGGGGTAAAATAATACATAATAAAATAATTATTGTGACGACTGCGTTGGCAAGAAAATGTGTACCAGTTTGTATGCATGCATACATACCTAAGCGAGCCACACAGTATAGTTGGTAGAAGCAAATGATTGTACCATGGGTTTGAAGATGTGATGTGATCCGCGTTGCGGGGGCTGCGGGCCGCCGGCTGGGGGCGTGCCGTTGTTGGAGCCCGAGCTGTTGGACGATCCCGACGACTTGGGCGTCGGCGGCAGGGGCCTGCCCACGTGGCACACGCAAAACAAATAAATCAAACGTTTCTGCCCACTTAGCCAGTAATTCGTATGTTTATATTAAATCATCTTCTATGCAGTGTAACGTGGGTGTAGTAACTTAAAAGCACAGTTTCGTTCAGGTCAAATGGGGTGTTCACTGCATTTATAAATTCCATATCTATTTACATTTGTAAAATATCGTTACCTTCTCCACTTTGTAACTTAATTTGGATACCAAGCGAATGACGATAATATTAAATAGTAATACAATCTTATTACAAAAAACTTCTTATTGGCAGTGGATGCATAAAAATCATTAAAAAAAATGATAAGTAGTGTGTCTCACAAAAAAAATATTTACCTATATCTATTAGGCTGTTGTGCTTGTGGGTCGGGCACCACAATCAGTCTTTGCGGAATGGTAGGTCGCGCTGGCGGGCCGGGTTCTAGGTAGGCAACAATAAATGTTAAATGTTATCGACGCCACAAATGCAGCTTTCAGACTGGTTACGCTTTAGTATTATATAAAACGAAATGTTTCTGACACAGAAAGGATTAGATTAGGATATTAATTAAGCAGTAACTAAACGTACATCAAAATAACAGAATGTTGCGAGACTGTCCAAATTTATCTAAAATGATGAGGCTATGTGACCAAATGAACTGGTATATTAGTTTTACGGCAAAAAAAAAAACAGAAAAATTACTATGCAGTAACATTACCTGGAATTTCTTCACGCTCCTCGCGTTTGCTGTTTCGCTTAGGCGGAGGCTGCGGCTGCGCGGCTTCAGCGGCGCCTCTGAATAAATTTTAAAAAACTTATTGTTTAAAGGTAAAAAATATATATATTCAGTATTCGTAAAAATAAGGTGAATAAACATCAGGTGATAACCATTTGGGGCCAACTTTATCGTAGGTGTCCAATGGCTGCAGTGTCCACTTCCCATAAAAAACTGGTGTAAAAGCACTGTGTAAAACTCGAGTCGCCCAATTTTTTGACCTCCAACATGATCATCACAACCCATCACTGCCCCCCAACCCCACTACTAAGAATGGGTCTTCTTTCTGAATGAGATAAGGGTTTAACAAATATTAAGGGTGGTGTGGCCATGTGGTGTCACCGTTAAAGCAAGTGATAATTCATGGTCTAAAACGCACATAAATTGTAAAAGTCCAGAGTTCCACTGGACCATTAATACTCCCTTACTAGTATTGAACTTAAAAAAACTGAAACCCACTGATTAACATGCCCTTCGATGAACGGCAGTATATAATATTTGCCACCAACAATCAAAACTTATATCTAAATATCATTTTAAATTTACAGCAGCACCTGGGTGTTGCCCTTCTTCATTTTCTGGAAGTAGCACCGCAGCGTATCACCTCCATGATACGTGGTTGCTTTCCCGGACGGACATGGCTACATTCCCGGGTATCTACAGTATAGGTACAAACGCACCTGCCCTCCTGGATTTGCTGGAAGTTGCGGCGCAACGTGTCCCCGCCCTGGTGCGCGGCAGCATTGTGCACGATGCTGGACGGCTCGCCCGCGACCGCGCTTTCCTCTTCCTCGCCTTCCGACCCCGAGTACTTGTAGTCCTCGCGAACCGAGTTGTCCTGCTTCCTCTTCTTGCACCGATCTATGTGATCCTTAAGCTGTATCCGCACTTGACGCTCCGTCGGCTGGTCTCTGGCGAAACGTTCGATTTACGACAAATACAATATATCCGTTATTTACATTCCTAATTCATACTTATTTTCTTAGATTTGACCCAAAATTAAAGAAATACTTGTTTATTTACGAGCACGAAGTGATACTCCCTAACCCCCCAAGTCCTAGATATGATATATTATTATTATTTTACTCTTTATTGTACACCATAAAAAAAATACAATGGATAACACAAAAAAATACTTAAATTCTAAGGTACAAGGGAAAGGGCCTAGGGAAAATTGTAGTGTTGTTAAATTGGAAACTGATGATAATGTATTGTCATTGTTACAAATTTAAATAAATTCCGATAAAAACTGAATCAATATTGATATGTTCATTTTCTAGGTGGTCACAAGAGACTGCTACAAAAGTTAGAACTCCATATTTTTAAGCTATAATGATTCCTAGATTGATAGAAGTAGAAAAGTAAATATTCACACAGAATTCCTACCTTATGAAACCGTGCCTCAGAAGTTGTTCAGTGTAAGGCCGTTGATGGTAGTCTTTCACTAGAACAGTCTCAATGAAACTGTGAAATTTCTTAGCCCACTTTTTGGACTTCAAGCGAGGTGGTGGATTCCTAAAATCAATTAAATACTTTAAGTAAAGCGAGCTGCCTTACTACCAGGTAAGAAAAATATTGATAAAAACTTAATGAATGTATTACAAGCAAACAAGGAAGATTGGTTTTGTTTATATAAGCTTATCAATTATCAATGCAGTTAAACATGTCAGACAATACCAATATTTTATTTTGTGATTAATTATTGTTCATACTATTTTAATACTAAGACATCATCACTTAACATGAACTATGAGTCATAAATAGTCTCATGCATAATTCACCTTGGGATAAGAAAAAGAGCCCTCATAGGATGCAGATCACAGAGAGGTGGCTGACTCTCAGCCATCTCAAGAGCAGTAATACCAAGAGACCATAGGTCTGATCGATTATCATATGTTGCCTCGGGGTTCTCATCACATGCAATCACTTCTGGTGCCATCCAGTAAGGTGTACCAATAAATGTATTTCGGCGACCTATAGTCCTGTCCAATTGTGCCGATACCCCAAAATCAACTAGAAAACCAAACCATATACATGAATAAGTGAAAAAGGCTTAGAATAATAAGCTTACTACATTCATATGAATATATTCTTACCCAGCTTTACTTCAGCATTGTCAGTAAGTAAAACATTTTGTCCCTTAATATCACGATGGATAACTTTATTAGAGTGTAAGTAACTGAGACCCCTTAGGATTTCCCGACATATGTATGATATCCACTCCTCTTTCAGTGATTGACCTTTGGTTGATTTAACCAAGTCTGTCACGGATCCTGCAATGAAAATAAAAGTGCAGATGTAGAAGTCATCAACTTGAAATGTAGCTAAATGCTGTTATCATCAACACGGCAGGTATCATTATCTGCCGTTTAGTCAGGGGTGGAATAAGTGGTGCAATAGTGATTCTAACAAAAATTGCTGGTATAGAGCTACTAGCCCTATCCTACAATATTAGGATTGCAACAAGCTTAGGTAAGATCAACGTGGAGCAATTGGGATAAGATTGTGTTGTATGCACTTATGTATAAGATACTTTACATTCTAATGCACTAGGCAGATGGAAGTGCTTGTCAATTTTTCCATGGTGATTGAGCTAATGAAATCCTATGCAACACACGTAGGAAAAAACCACCACCAATCAAAATCCAGGTGGTGGCTGGAGAACTGGACAGATAGTGCGCGTTGTGGAATCTGTGTTATTCTTGCCGTCTTTTCTACACTCATTGTATTTCTAGCAAAACAAATAAACATAATACACACCAGCACCACAATATTCCATCACCAACCAGAGTTGGTCATCCTTCCCAGGGGGACTCTTCTTGATGAAAGCACCATAGTATGTAGCTATGTTACGGTGATTAGAGTACTTTTTTAGTACATTGATCTCTAGCTTTATCTCTTCCTCTTCATCCTGTGTGACGTCCATAACCTTGATTGCTGCAAGCTGCCCAGTTTTGGTGTGACGACCCTATAATTTATACATTAAAAGTGTTTTGACTTTTTAACATTTAATAAAAGTTTAAATTTTCTTGTAACTATAGAAATATAACGCCATTGTTCGAAAAAAATTACATATTTAAGAAGGTCAAGAATAGATAATTAGACTTAGTCATAGCATAATATTTGTAAAGTTAACTGTTCTCTTTCACTGTTTCCTGTTAGATATTTGTTAATACATTCATATGTAGTGTATATTCTCATGTCTTAGTTCTTAAGAGGAATAAATACTAAACTTTACTGTCACTTAGGGGTGTACTTCCCTGGTTTCCTCAATATTAATTGTTCATTGACACATGTCCTTTATCATATTTTTTACATTACCATGTTTATGCAATTTATGTGTACACAAGGCAATGTTAATATTATATATATCTAAATTGCAGAAATACAATATTGATATGAAACATACTAATTAGGCCCAATGAGATTTAATCAACTTTGAAAGGGCAATTAACAATTAGTAAACCTGTCAGAAGAGTAGGGCACCTCTGCATTGCAGCCAGCCTGATGGGCCTTAATTCTGCTCATTGACATTAATAGGCTCTCCTACACTTCAATAGATAACAGTAATTACTTTATATTTAACTGGTAATACAGAATTGTAGAAACAAACTAGGAAAAGCCCCTTTTATTAAATATTATACATAATGATGTACCTCCATGTCATCCTCATTATACATAATCGAATATTATACATACCTTGTATACTTGGCCATAGGTTCCATTTCCCACGACTTCTATGAGTTCGAATATACCAGCTGGGTCCTGAAAGTAGTCGTGAAATACAAATTGTTTAGGCTTAAGCTAATTATACTCATTATTATTGAAACTTCTTTATGATTCACGCCCTGTGAGATCATTGCTCTCAACAATGGCCACAGCCAAGGGGGTAGACTCTAAGCACAATTCGAGTTAATTTATAATAAACTACATTCACAAAATAATACCTTTAGGGCACTGAGGTCAATGTCGTCTAATGAACAATTTACAGACGGTGCCAGTTGATGCGCCATTTTGAGTATATTGTCACACACGAAGACAAAGCACGAGAACCTTACATCAATGTAAAAAGTATATAAAATTCCTTATTATAACATTGGCAAAGAGATCTTATCATTATTTATCATTGTACATTTGAATAATTTATTAATCGCATTGTTTACAACTAAAATTACGGAAATTACAGATACACAATTTATACACCGCACACACACCCGGCAGGGATGCTACTTAAACATAACTCAAGTCTACCAATATTATTCTACCAATCGACGTTTAAATTTCTACCACATGTTGTGAGTGTTACCAGCACCAAACTGAAATACTATCCATGAATCCATGATCCACGGATCCATGATTTAATCTCGGTTGATAAAGAAAATTCGTTGCTGTAGTCAACTATGAAATAAAAATGAATATGAGTTATTATTAAAATTATTATTACTTTTTTCCAATTCAGACCTAGACCTCAGAATAATACAAAACAAAACAAAAACACTTTATTGTACACCAGGACACCATAGACAAATGAAGAAATAACAACATGTGTATGCAATGTAATAGACGGTCTTACCGCTAAGAGCGATCTCTTCCAGACAACCTTGGAAGACCTCATATGGAAGCGGGATAGGGACCTAGCGGTGTACATAATTAATATTAACTAAAGCAATAGAAACCATACTAAAATAGCAACTGAACTCAATATACTTTTTTCACTTTGACTTAATAATGTTAAAGAACGACACATAGGTATACAGTAGACATTTTTAAATTTTTTTAGGTTGTCACTAAATAGTTGCAAATTTGAATCAGGCTAGTGATGTTGTCGATAGAATGTATCTATGACATTCATTGTCACTTCCTTTATTGGCAAAAATAATGAATAACCCTCCTTGAAACATATTAATTACTAACATATAATAACAATAAGAGCATACCTACGAGTCAATGCATACATATCTGCATCCTTTTATGAACTTCGCTTTAAATTGACCGGTACTTATTGAATTCCGCATCATCATCATCTCGAAAATCCACTTTGGTTCCCTTTTTATCTGTCCAAAAAATTAACCGGATCTCGATTGTATTCTATTGTCATTGAAGTGATTCATGAATTCGCTGAAAACTAACTAAATAAATAAAATACCATGTGTTGAATTTATGTTATTTTATCTACATTGAATTGGAATTGGAACATTTATAGATTTTTCGGATTTGCTGCTTAATATTTCTTTTTCGACCCTGCCAATGAACACGCGAATTAGTAAAATAGTAGATTGATCGATCTATATGACTTTGAAACAAATTTAGTACGGTTGAAGTATAAACAATATAACCAAAAGACATTACATGTTGTGGCATGCCAAAAAAAGTGAAATAAATAGTGAATCATTTATCTCATTCCCACGTACTTTTTTATGTCATAAGAATAAGAAGACGGGACCAAAAGCAGTAAGATAATTATTATTTCATCCTCACTTTTTTGTTTGCTTTAGTTATTGTTCTGAGACCTAGACATATATTTTCAAAGATAATAAAGGCTCTTCCACACGGGCGGCAATTTATTTACATAAGGACGGCAGCCACCATGGTCTTAAGAGCGCAGCATACCTACGTACGTACGTATCCCCTATATTAGCTATTACGGCAACTGTCGACACGCCAACGGCTGTACGTTTCCAGTGCGCTACAGCCATATTTATTTCCCATTTACTTTTTCATTAAAATATTATGTCCACCTCAATTTTAATAGACTTACTCAGACTTAATTGAATATACTTATTAATTTTCCACGCAACGTCCATTAGACCCCCTTACTTAGGTATGCATTTTCACTGTAGTTAATGCCTACGCTCTGTAAGGAACCTGTCAAATTTCAAGTTAATAAGTAGTAAGTAGATACATGAAATACATAGTTCTTGTGAAATGGATTTTGCAAAGGAACATTGACAAGAAAAAAACGTAAAGGTTGGTCGGACAAAACGAAGTTGTGGAAGTCAATATTGAAATGAGGAAGGTCATATAATATTAATAAATTGTATAGTACGTAATACAGATACATAATAAATAATGTAACATGGTCGAAGGAGAAAGAATATGAGCATCCCGTCGAAGTCAAATCTTTAGTAGCTCTACTTGACTAACTGAACAAGTAATTTTTATGTTTCTACGATTAACATTCTTGGTTTAAAAAGAGTGGCGGGACATTATTTAAACAAAAAATTAACACCTGGCTTTTATAGTTTTTTTTATATTTTCCCACTTTGGCTAGCACGATATTGTGAAATTTGTTCATAACACCCGCGTGAGACCGAAATAAGAATGAGGTAGACAAGTTTATAAATTTGATTGCTGTATCGGAGTATTAATTCTAATCGGTAAGAGCAGGGAATGAATGAGCTACGGAGGAAGAAACATACGAAACCGGCGAAAAATCTTTGTAAAAATGTACGCCTTGTCATCTCAATATGGTATAAGTATGTGGTAAACATCGTCAGTGGAAACCTAGACCAGTTGATTTTGCTCATAAACCATTAACTGCCAATGACGATCGGTTGAAAATTATAAACTAGAGCACGCGAATATCTCCATTCAAAAATAAAAGTCAGATCGTGGTAAATAGTATCTGGCAGTCCAAAACGATTTTGCAACTTGCCTTGCAGATATATCTGCGAGTAATTTGCTTATAATCGTGGTAAGAATATGTCCGTATCTCAATAAGTTAAGTAGGCGTTAAAGTTAGATGCCTCCGTCGAACAGACGGATAACCGTATAGAACTCTTGAAAGAACTGCTAGTGATAGCACATAATAATATATACCTAAGTAATAAGTAGTACCCACGGGTTGGAGTTGAGGTGATGATAGATAGCCGAATGTCCTAGTTAAGACTTCGCAGTTATCTGCGATTCAAGCAATTAAATATCACCTGTTACAACGGTGAAGGAAAATATAATGGGGAAACCTGCATGTCGGAGAGAAACTTTTTGAGAGGAGTCCCAGGCTCAATGATGGGCCCATAATGGATTGATAATGATGACCCTAATAAGTAGGCACTTGCGGAACACTACTACATGAAATTGCGTCTTGCCTTATATATTTTTTGTTACAAACACACTGTACGTGAAAGTTGGACCGGATACCTAACCTTTAACATACTAGGTACTAGCATTTGTCAGTCATAATGATTTTCGGCTCGTAGAGTTAATGAGTTAATGGTAGTCGAGTCGATTCACCATGAATAATGATTTTTGCCTTCAGTAGAAACACGCCGAAAGAAACAAAAAATAAACAACTCAGGACAGTATACCTACTGTAATAAGCCGTCTTAAAAATTATTATTATTGTTAACTAGACTTTCAGATTTAACTTGACTTATTCAACAATCTTAGGGGATGATTTTTGGAAATAAAAGTATCCTGTCCCCCTTTCCAGTTCCAAGCTATCTCAAATTCAAGCCACATCAAATTTAATAAGAATCCGTTAAGAAGGGACCTACTTTTTGCATAATTGTGTAACAATAACATCCATCTATCCATCTTCAGAAACATTCGCATTTATTATATAAGTAAGGTAGGACTACTTGATCATAAATTATACCTAACTAAATAGAATCAAAACACAAATAAAATGTCATAATAATGTAAATAGGCAAATCCTCCCTATAAATAAGGGTTTCTCTAAGGTGCTTTGTCTGATGTTTTGTTCTTAAAATCAGACACTTAGTTGCATGTATTAGTATATATTTATATGTAACTAAGGTTTTGCTAACATATGATTGCTTGCATTGGTTATTGATTAATCACGAAAATCAAACAGCTAAACAAGCCAAGCAGCAGCAACCAAACGCCTGTCATCGATAATCACGTTTATCACATGCTCTCGCAATTTTTTATTTTTTTTTATAAACGCGTACTCATTAACTAGGATACCCTGTGTTGCGGGTGGCGGATACACACAGAAAACAACATAATTTAACGCCCAAGACCCAAATACAAATATTTATGTGCCAAATAAAAGTCCCCAGCTGGGGATCGAATCCGGGACCCACAGCTCGTGAGTCAGGGTGACTGACCAAAGCGCCACCGAATCTTTGTTATTGTACATTTTGACATACCTAATAATAATATCACAGCATAAATTAACAAAATGCTGTGATAAGATAATATTAAGCTGGATGTGACTACATGAATTGCGCTATTCGTATTCTCGCATTTACGTATTATCGTTTAAATTCCCATTGAAGCACAATTTATAAGTAGGTAGCATTGCATCACATCATTTACATCCTACCTATCCTACCACACTGTGTCGAATTTGAAATTGCCGATCCTGTCTCACCTTGGCCTAACTGCCAAATGCCGGCCAGAAATAAATAATTTAATAACTCATATATTATGTTATATTTTACTAATATAGCCAAACATTTAAAGCATATTTATCTGCAACATTAAATATAATTAAGCTACATTTAATATAATTATCAATAGAATTATCTTTACCAACATTAAATAAATCGTTAATAATAAATTAGTTAATAGGTAAATAAGGAATACATACTCCCGTTAAAATACCATTTACAAAATGGTGTCTCTTGCTATATGGATGAGAAGGCTTAAAGTTATCTGCGTTGTTCAAGTACAGGTTGGCACTTCACATACCTACTATTGAGAAGAGGTTCCTATCGGAAATGCGGCATGTAAACCATATAAGTGTTTTTTTCAGTGAGAGACTAGGGAACGTTTCCCTTCATTAGCGCCTTCATTGGAGCACAGTAGCTCTTCCAGGCGTTTCAGCACTGATTGAGTTCTTTGTGCTGCCTTTTTATTGCTTGTTTTTTGGTCCAATAAATATACCAACTTATCGACACAGTAAAGTTCTTGCCCGTCTTACCTTGATCTTATATTTAGTGCTTGGAATATGAATAGGGTTTGCCCCCCTGATATATGATAGAAGTCTAGCTGCTTCCCGCAGTTTCGCCCACGTTTACGTTTACCTTCCTTATTGAACTTCCTATCGAACTCGAAAGATATTTTTCCAAAACAGACTGGTAGTTTCAACCTTATTCCTTGCATTTCGGTCTGAAACATAACTATGGTCGTGTCTATACTTCTTTGCCGTAAAGTAATTTTCGCGTATTGGCCTGAAAGAAGTGGCCAATAACACGCACTGTAATAGGCATGTGAGAAGTTCTAACATAACGCTCAGTAGTTAACTTTAAGGGCGTTACCAGCCTCAAGTCCTATTTATGGTGTGTCGTAAATTTAATAAAGTTATACCTACTATGTTTAAGATAACTACTGAATGCTCGCGGTGGTACTCGCATTTTTATAGTATTTCAAACACATACTGAGAAGTTTGATTCAAGTACACTTTAAAACATACCTATGAAAATGCTCACTATCAGCTTTTACTTACCTACACAAGCAAAAGTTCAAATATCAAGCCAATCGTAAACATAACATTTAAATGTTTGCGCAGAAACCCTAAATATATCAGGGGTATAAAACATGCAGAGTTGCTTTTGGTCACTAATCAATTTTTAAATATTTAACAGAGTTACACATACCATAGTGTCATAGTACATGAATAATAATAAACATAAGTACCTACTCCTAAATTATGTCCGCACGTGGATATTATAACAGTGTCCTTGTCCTTGTGGAATGTATGTATCTAGCCATAGATATTGAAGGTGCACAGTCATATTAAATAAAACAATAGTTTTAAATAGTGTTGACTATTAAAGTTATCATATTAAATGAAACAGCAGTTAATGCTTTAAATTTTTTAACCTTGTCTCAATGATGTAATGTATTGTTTTTTCGTAGCACAAGAATTCGGCGTAGCAAAACGCTACGTGATTGGAAATTTTTATAGATATTATGAAACATGGATCTCATTTTAATGTTACGATATTACTATTACGAAACTAAAAAAAACATGATAATATTCAAAGAGATAATTAAAAACATGTAAGTAATGTACGCCTGTTCTTTATTCAGGTAACATAATCATAAAATAAAAACAAAATTTTAAACATCCGAAATAACTGAAAACTTGATATTATTATTATCCACACATTTATTGACAATAAAAATTAAAACTAATAAAATGAACATTAGATTTTATCACTAAACTACTCATATCTATATTAAATCTAAAAAAATATAAAAATAATAATAATACTTAGTGATGCACCTGGTGGTATCCGCCAGTATATTACCATTACAGTGTCTCAAAGGGGCCTCTACGTGTTGGACCTGTGTCCCCGCGCAAGCCTACCAAATGACCGGGTCCCGTTACATCTG
>DWLO01000313.1:0-22208 GCA_018245335.1 Dalla quadristriga
ATGACTATTGGGTTCAACTGTATAACGTGCCCTCTGAATTCACGACCGCACCCGAGCTGCTTGAGCTTGTTGTTGAGGTTGTTGACACCCTAAGCGCCCCTATAGGCTTAAGCGTTGAAAGACATTGTTACGGAAAATGCCTATTTGACGTATATATTGGTACTGTGGAGTTATGGGGCCATCTAAGTCACACCCATTCTAATGCCAATAGCCAACTACGAGTATATATATTTGTCCATTAAAAAACCATGCGTGTACCGTAATGTACCGTACCGAATAACTTCCTATGTTTCCTCAGTAACTTGGCCACAAGATACTCGGGAATCTTTCATGCATAATCCAAGTTAAGCATTTTCTCCCAGGTAGACTGAGTCAGTAAACGAATGGAGTCGGTTTCACTTGCTATAAACTAAGGCATAGTACGCATTAAGATTTATCCACTCCCAGGAATGGCAATGTTTATGTATGGCCTAAGATGAAGCCATTGTATCGGATAAGGTTGTTTGCAGACGTGCGGGGTTGCAGTGGCCACTAAAACACAGAGTTAATCGTGGCTGTTTGAAATTCCATTGCCATAAAAAGTACGTTTCCTACACGACTCTTATTTCCTGTTCAAACTGCAACTCCGTTGTAATAGAGTTGGGAAACATCAGTAAATTTTCTTTTAAAATCTCACAAATCCTATTAACATTATGAATGCGAAAATTTATAATGATAGTGTGCTATGCCATACAAGCATCCCATGCCATATATATCATACATACAAGCGATCTTCATATAATTTGGTAGAGAGGTAGTTTGAAAACGGAGGTGATTATGATCCTGAATAAATCATGAATTTAACGCGGACTAAGTCGCAGCGGACAACATCGGGTTTTAAATTTTAAATTGCGTATTGTCAAAGTAGGTAGATCAAATAAAATCTGTGATTTACAAAACATTTGTCCAAAAGTCCAAAATACGTGTCTCCTGTTAAAATATTAGCGTATATATAATTACAAAATAGTTTCTGACCACAAATTGGCCACGCTATCTGTTTGATAAGTGTTTTTAAAATAAATGCAAATATATGTATTTCCCGAATCAAGTGTTTATCCATCACTCGATTACAGGCCACTGTAGCACCTCGTATCGTGTAAGCGTACTGTTACTACAGATTAAAAACAACTCAATCAAATTCCATTCATGCCAATAAAATGCAAAACTAAAATCCACGCACTTTGATAACAAACACCGGAAATATACTCGTACTAAAAAGACAACTTGAAAATGAAAACTCACATAGCCGAATTTTGCCGTCATGTTTTGTCCCGTTGCGTATTATGTTGAACATACATCTAACTGAATTGAGCTGCTGCTTTTCCTTGAGTAAAACTGAACAATCCACTTTTATGTAATAATTTTTCAACACTGGCCGCATTCAAAAGCAAAACGAAAACACTGAAAGTAACATATTTATACTTCTGTGTAGCTGCGCGGAACAATAGGCTTTGTAGTCACTCGGAAAAAAAATATAGCTAAGAAAACGCTGAAAGTTTCTGTAAAGAAACACCTCGATGTTTCACGGCACTTTCAATTTTCCGAATAAGCGCGCGAGTTTTAAACGCCACTTCTCACGCGCCGTCTTTCTACGGGGTTGCTTTTTATTTAACTGGGTTTTATTTAATTAAAATAATTTCATACGGTTGGTGTTTTCACGCGCGTATGTATAAGGCTTCAGCGCAATAGCCACATGCGCGCGGCTCGGCGGGCGGCCATCGACTACGAGATAAAAACCTCGCTTGATTATAAACTTATAAGCAAAACTTTTTGTTTGTGTGCGTACGTCTGAGATGGTGTGGATGCCAGTCTTTTGACTGCGACCTTACAAAATTTTCTCTGGATCCAAATACTTTTTGGAAAATCTTCCAGTATATCAGAAATAAAGGGTTCCAATCTAATTTGTTATATAACGATTTAAATTTCAGCGTTTCATATTCGATAATAAGAACAAGACATTCAGTTCTCAGTTAGAATAATACATTTATAAAATATGTTTAAAGTACACAAAAAGAAATTAAAATAACAAGCACGGAACGCGACATTAACTGCACCTGAGTACTTGAGTGGACGCCGTGTAATCTATGGCTGGCTTTATCAAAATGGGCCAGTGCTTCTAGGGTTGTCAACTCTTACAATTCGTACTCTACAATTAATATTAACACTTTCCAAAAACTTAATACTATCATTTTGCAGCCCTTAAAATAATGAAATTCCGTTCGACTAAAAATATTCTCATCCAAAGTCAAAAATGCCTACTTATAATAGCCAGCAAGAAATGAATACCAATCGATGTACTTAGATCAGTTTATTATCATTAGTTTTGCTGATTCCTGTATTAATATACAGGAATCAGCAAATACCGTTCATACTAATTACAGAACGTCACAAGAAATACACGAAAAGCTTTAAACTAGTATTCTATGAAAATCTTTCACCATAGTTGCTATACGCCTTTGGAATGCTCTTCCTCTAAATATCCGTCGTGCTCAGTCGTTGGGTAGCTTTAAGAAACGTAAATGAATACTTCCTCGACGTCTGCAGCCGTTAAATTCCTTTCATCCTCTGTGTACTCCTTCTCTCTTGTTATTTGTTATCATAGTAATATTACCCTTTAGTGTATATTAAATTCATATTTCTATAATTTTACTGCACTGTACAATTAAAACCCTACTTTATATATTCAACCCTTTCTACATCTCCTTTACCCAACGGTTGCCTGGTAGAGATCGCTTCTTTAGCGATATAAATACTTTTATATTTCATGTGTTACAACTGTAAAATTCTATTTGGTGTACAAATACAGATTATTGTATTGTCTGTTTTTACGGTGGGGTTAGGGGTAACAACCCTAAATGGCATATCCACGTCGGCACCTCAATCTTTTTTATTCGCTTAACAAATTCTTTACCGGGCGATACGCATTTCGTTCTACATTTACGTTTTCAATGTTATGTACAAGGGAAACGAACTTAGCAGTCTGCTTTTTCCTTATCGGAATAATATATATGTTGATTGTTTTAATAATATAAAAATACATACATAAAAAAACATTAACCTAAAATTACATAATACTTAATCATTGACGACTCCGTGGCGCGTTGGATAGTGACACTGACAGTGAGCCCCTGGTTCGATCCCCGGTCGGGGAAAAAATACAAAAAAAAACAAACAAACATTTATTTGGCAGATAAATGTTTGTAGTCGGGTCCTGAGTGTGTTAAATTGTGTTGTTTTCTGTATGTGTACGCCACCCCCAACTCAGGGAATCCTAGAGTGGGGGTGTCAGTGTGTAAGCGTTCATTTATTTATTTAAATTTAAAACCTTATTTCCTTAGTGTATAATCCTTAATACTTAACCCTCTGTGCACAAAGTAAAGACAGAGTACACGTAAACAGTTACACAAAACTCTAATACATGTATCAGTCTTCAATTATTCGTAGAACAAACATTAAGAAGCTAATAGTAGGTAGTTTAAACAGCTGTAAGTTCGACGCAACGAATGATTAACAGCGGTTTTAAAATATTTTATTTTTCTTCGTATATTTTTCTATCGATAATTTTCGATTGCCATTGGGATCAACTTTGGGGAAAAATATATTCTGAAGCGTCAATGAAAAGGAGTCAGTTGCCAATATTATATCCTGATATTTTTGTTCTATGTCTCAAAATGCATAGACAGAACTGAACAATATTTCAGAAAGGGATAAAACCGGAAGAAATTGCCAACTATTAGAGTCAGGAGCCATATAATCGATCAGTGTAAAGTATGTTGTGAGTGCCGATGCTTTGTAGCATTTAAAAAAAAAACGATCACTCTCAATTGTCACTTTTTCTACCCAGCCTACCATAGTCACGGCGAAACCTTTCGTTTTTACTCTCAAACAAACACTATCGCTAGGTGGTAGAACCTGTATACGGTTCAGCTGGGGCGGTACCCTCACTACACCCTTTGCCGCCGTGGAATAATTTTTCAACAATTGTGTTTCATTCGGATAGGTGTGGATGCCGGTTACATTTATACCAGAGGTGACCACCTCAGTCTTCAAGGGTAGGAACGGATTTTTAACTGCTTCGAATAAGACATTTACTAACGATAACATTTACGCTAACAGTCCTATCTACTACGCCCACGGTCCTGTTACTATCGAATACTTAACAACTAATATTCCTTTTAACACCTAATTCTGAGAAGCAGCAACTTAGCTTTATGCAAAATTGAATCACTGCTAAGTTATTTTATTAATAGAATACTTAACGCGACTAAGTTCTAGCTGCCTATCAATCCACTGTCATAAAATAGGTAAGGTCGACGACACTCATATTCCTTGTTAAGAGTGACAAGGCTGAGCTCGTGTGAACACTATGACATATATTCACTGTGACATAGTACTCCTAGACTTAAGGAATACATTTCAGGACTATTCTAAGTATGATTGGTTAAAGTATCGTATTATATACAGTATTATGTATGGTTAAAGTGCACCATTTCAGAAATCCGGAAAAATTTCTTGTTATGTAATGTAATGTAATGTAATGTATTGCTCGGTTGTTACGTAATGTGTTACGTGACGAATATTACTGACGAGTAATCAAAGCAACATACTTAAAACCAAACATTTCTATGAAACTTAATGTAGCTAAGCAAACAGTAACACGAAGTAAATTGTATTGGACATGTATGAATAAATTGAGGACCGAAAACTGTTGCTTAGTATATAGGAAAACACGTAAACTGACAAACAGTGTAAAGAGAATCGTTTTGACAGACTTGCCTTGACCCGCCGGACGACCACGCTTTGACGGTCGGTCGTTCCAGCGCGACCTTTTCAAACCATTTCCTTTATTTGCCCCAACACCATGTTATGGGTTTTAACGGGGTCTTCGTAAAAATAATCCCGCTAAATATAAGCTGTTTGCTTAGCGGGATTTGGTCGAAATTATCGACTTATTCTGACATAACTGTATCTTGAGCAAGTGTTTTAAAATACGTACTAATATTATACATGTGAAAGTGTATTCGTTGGTTTGTTGGTTTGTTGGTTCGTCTTTCTTTCACGCTGCAACAGAGCGACGAATCGACGTGATTTTTTATAGAGCTAGTTTATGGGCCGGAGAATCACAGTCTATCCCGGAACAGTTATCCCAGAAAATTCACTGTCCCTGTGGGATAGATAAGAGAAGTTTACGCCTATATGTCTCTATTTACTAAATAATAAATAATAATAATAAACGCTTACACACTCGCACCCTCGCACTAGGATTCCCTGTCTTTCAGGTGGCGGCACATACAGAAAACAACACAATCCTAGTGCGGGGGTGAGAATGTGTATATTTAAAAAAAAAATATTAAAAAAAAGTATATTTATTAATTAAGGGCAGTAATATCAGTTCTGTTACAAGATTGATTGACCCGAGACATACTAAATTATAAACATATATACTAATTAAATCAATTCATAACATGGCGCCTACAGTTACCTTCGAGGTTTGTTTTGAAAGTAAATATTTATAATTATATACCTTAACAAAAACTCGAGACTTATGAGGACATGGCACTGATGTGACATCCTTCAAACTTACATAAATACTTATTAAGCGGAAATTCTGTAAATTTTTCATAATGGTTATTTTATGTTGTTATTAATAACGCAACCGTATGATTGATTTGATCACGCCTTTTGTCGCCTTAGGTCAAGATCGACGTTACAATGAATGTAGGATTTTTTTCTTAAGATTTATGTGCTAGCTATTTTATTATTTAGTTGATTAGTAATAGGACTTGTTATTCTTACTTTTAATTTATCAATTACCAGAAATGCAAGTAAAGTAAATAAATAATAAGTCAAATCACACGTAGACATTTGAAAGACCTTAGTAGATGTTTGTTTAAATAATACGTTGAATAAATGTTTCATTGCCGTATGGCAGAGCGTTAATTTTGTAAGCAGTTGTATTATTTTTGCTCTTTATCTGTCCAGGAATATCCAAAAAAAATAATTTATTTGATATAGATGTACATTGAACGTAATTCCTCACTAATGGCGGTGTTACTACGCTTGTCCACCAACGCCGTCACCAAAAACGAGATGACGTCGCCGATGTAGTCGCCGTGGTTGTAAGTAGCTCTGCGCTGGATATCGCTCGGAGATTGTGCGGGCATAAGTGACGGCAATACAAAACACGTACGAAAAGTAAAATAATCACAATATTCTCGCTACTCAGTGACGGTAGCGGTGGACAAGCGACCTACTGCTCAGCAGACTTCGTGATCAATATTATTGATATTAGTGGTACTAGTAATGTCTAGACGTTAACGCAGTCGGTCCTCTAATATCTTTGAAAAGCAGGCGTTTCGGAAGCCTTCGGGCTTGCTAACCACTTGCAAATGCAAGACGGACTCGCGTGGAAAGTCTTCTTGGCTTTAAATCTTAGTGGACTAAACAGTTGGCAGACCCCAATTTATCTGATATTTTTACAAATGCTTTAATGTTCTACTATTATACTATACTATACCAGGTATAACTGAACCATTGAATATATGTTACGTCTTCACGAAAAAACACGAATGAAAAAAGTTTAATGATTTCGTCGATAATCCACTCCTTTAATATCCTTACTAATATTATAAGTTTGAAAGTGTGTTTGTTGGTTTGTCTTTCTTTCACGCTGCAATAGAGCGACGGGACGACGTGATGTTTTGCATAGATTAGTTTATGGGCCGGAGAGTGACATAAGTTCCTTTTTGTCCTGGGTAATTGTACGGTTCCTGTGGGATAGATACGGGATTTATGCGGGTGGAGCCGCGGCCAAAGTCTCGTGTTATATAAGTGCTAAAACTAGATACATTAGTAAATCAGTCGTCTCGACGTTGTGTATCTGTTTGTTCGAACAATTACATACGCGAGGCGCCAGTCGACAAACATAACTACGGTAAACTTCTATATGTAATGATGGAACACGTTGTTCCTTACTTGAACTAACATCTACACTTTGGAGTCGAAGCGAAAATTTACCAGAAGGAAATAACACGTCCGCGATACTAGTTATAGTGTGGCACAAATTAATCTATTGATGTTTTTTTTAAATACTAATGTTGGTAGATCTGTGTACCTAACTGTTTTCAGGACACCTCTCACATTTTGCATCTCTCTCGCTCGCACATTCTAAGATTTACAAATCTATCTATGATATATGACCCAACTAGAAAATGGAATGTTTAAGAAACATGTTGATTTGTTGATTTGCGGAGTCCTCATTAGGACTCGGACAGTGACTTGTGTCTAGTCAGGAGAGCTGAACTTTGGTTATAAACATGCCTCGAAGGTCATGACATTTAACGATCCTTTTGGTTCCAAAGAGGAACGATGAACGGGATGTACTCAGTACTTTCGCCACAACCGCTAATTCAAGTTATACATGTTTGAATCAACTTCATTTTTAATTGTTTCTGTTTTCCATTTCTTCACACTTAGCATAAATTGGTAATCATAGGAGTTGCAAGTATTCTTTAAGCACCTATCGTCGTGCCGCGTCAACATTTTACGTATGGTAATGTATATACATTACGGGGCTATTAATTTAAAGATTCTTTAAAATAATATTTTTTTAAAGAATAATAATTTTTAAAATAATGACTTTTAAAAGAATAATTTTCTTTAAAATAAAAATCCGAATAGTAAAAATTTTACTTATAGGTACCTACCTAGTGCGTACTACATGCAACTGTAGTATTTCTCAGCTGTAGCTTGCATAAATTCTCAATTCAAGTACAAACTTAAATGAAACTATGGCTAGGGTTTAGCTAGGCACAGGGTAACTGAATATTTAGGTACACCTTATTAAAATGACAATTAGTTAAAGTTAGAGATGATTAAAGTGACGCTTTCAATAATTAATTTAATAATTAAATTAAATAATCTTTTTTAATAATTCATTCATTCGGTGTTGCGATAGTATATATAAAGTTTATTGATTAACTAATAACATACTAAGTGGTGTTTATATGTGAATAAAGGGAATATAACATTTGTTAGTTCAATAGTTACTAAGACACTAAGTAACGATTTTCATAAGTAAGGCGGTAAAAGCATAAGGACTTAAGTAAACGGATAAGTAAAAAAAACGCTATGTTATTCACATCAACGCAAAGAACGACGAACAATTTGCAATTTAGTGTCAACAATGTTATCGTTTCCATATTCGCCTTATTGGCATTCTTAAACATTTTATCACTTTATCTCTCAATATACGTTTTATATCTGTACAATTGTTATCGATACACTCATTATACATGGCGCCAATATTCAATATCAATAAGCGATAACGATATTTCAATATTGCAAATCTATAAGTACACACGGCAACGCGTCTTACTGCTGTCTGACGTGTGGCCGTCTGTCTGCCAAAATACATGTCGTTATCGCATCAAACACTTATTTATACCTCGCGTTCTCGAATGCTTATCCAATATTTGATGATAAGTTATAATATGTTACATTTGTATGCATCAATCGAAGTAAAAAGCCTGTGCCCCTGTTTTTTAAATAAATTATAGCTCAACGAACAAGCAGAGGGCCACCTGATAATAATTGGCAAATGTCGCCTATGGACTCTAGCAAAACCAGAGGAGTCGCCAATGCGTCGCTGGCCCTGAAATATGTCAATGTCCCTGCTATCTGCCATTAATAAATACAAACTAACAAATTCTTTGAAATCCCTATCATAATTCAATGCTACTATGTACATAGAAGATCTTTACCAGGTGGTAGAATTTGTATACGGTTCGTCCTGGGCGGTACCACTACCACACACATTTCTGCCGTGTATTTTTTTTTTCAACATTTGTATTCAATTCGGTTGGTAAGGTGTGGTTTCAGCTTACACTTGTACAAGGGGAGATCACCTCAGTCCTCAGGGAAAGTGGATAACGCTTCTATAATCACCTTCGAATAGCACTCATACATACTGGACGATTACTAATATTTAACAAACTTACACTAACAGTATTAACTCTCACAGGAGCAGTATTCTGTATTTGTGCTTCGACTCGTAACGTGGGCGTGTTACGATATCTCGCGTTATCTGCGTGGAATCGTATTTTACTTAGTACGATTCCACGCAAATAATGCGACATGTCGTAACGCGCCCTCGTTACGAGTCTAAACACAAATACAGAATAAGGGGCCTGTCCTATTACTCATGAATACTGACGTACCTATTAATACTTTTATTCTGTATTCTGAAACTGCTAATAACACCTAATACTAACAGAACAATCTATTAACTACTTAACAGTACTCCAAACTGTCCTATTCGAGGTTTGTCACACATGTCTGCACACATGAAGCAGTGGACGGTGGGGATTCATGCTCAATTGCAATTCTTATCATATAAAAAGAACCCATTTGGAAAAATAATATTGCAAATATTCAAATAAATGTTTAATTTAATATACTGCAAGCAGTGTCACTGGGAATTTCATTGAACGCCATTTTGATAGAAAACATTATACACATTAAGCCATAGTAATAGTGATATTACATATCCCTTCAGAACCGCTGATATTCCTGTGTAAGCAAACTGTTGACCTACTAGTAATTTTGACCGAAATTGAAAGATAGTTGATGCTGACTGAGGCGCAGTATTATGTAGTGTGCACAACGGTAGTAGAAACCCAGACAAATCGAGACGACATTGACTGTCATGCCGTCAGCTATCGATGTGTCATTGACCTTTCTTATGTCCCAATTTGCTGAGCGTCTAATGCTGAAAGTTTAACCGTGATTTATAATAATACCTTATGAATGGATAAGTTTACAGTAAAAATAAGCATATTTATTGTAACTGAATTTGTTCGGATTAAACGCAAACTTAAAAATGGAGCATAGTTAAAATACAAAACAATCTAAATTTTATAATTGGTATGGTTAAATAAAATGCCTTTAAGTACGTGTTATTAAAAAAAAATTACATTGAACGGGTAACGTATTCGTCCATTTTTAAAACTTAAATAATAAAACACTACTTAAACAATCGAATTACAAGTTATTCTAAGTATACAATTGGATAAAATATCAACAAACCGTGCCCAAAATGTAACCTAGTAGGTACTTAGTAATTCTTTGAAAATCGAATACAAGATAATGGAAAAAGAAAAAATGTTAATCACTTGCAGCTCGGGAATGTATAATCCTTTGAAATGGTTGACGAATGGATTAAATAAGCAAACTGAGGTCATAACAGTATTTTAAATTGTGACGACAATGCCGTCATTAATCGAACTGACGAAAGAATTGATAACCGTGGCGATGTAAAAAATAATTCAGTGTTCGTGTGTTTGTCCATAACACTTGAATTTTTATTAGCGGTATGTTCTCATCAATCACATCCAATCTACAATGACAAGCCGAGCGTATTACCAATTCATTCTAATTGTATTCATAATACAATTAAATTTGTCGTTTAGGAAATCAGACCAACGAATTAAGGAATGAATGTGTATCCTGTGTTGGTGCATCCTAAAAAGAAAAAGCAAAACTAAAAAAATTAAAGGTAGAATAAAATCAACCCATAACGTTAACAAGCTAAAATCATACTTACAATAAAATTGTACACCATAATGTGAAAATGGTAATTTGATCGGGAATTGCAGAAAAATAAAATTTTATGACAGATTTAAATCGTTCCCGGATGATTGATTATAATCTACCACTTTTAATAATTCTTGCTTTCAGCTTTTACCCATCCAACTCCCGAAATCGCCCGTTGCTTAACATGGATGATCATTAAAAATTACGATCAATACGAACCGCAAGGCTTTATCGATACTCAGGTGGATTCGCAGTAGAAAGTATGCGAGCGATAAAAACGGTAGTGTTCACATGAAAGCAAAAGAACAATCTGCTTATCAACGCACCGCGCTAACGAAGCGGCTTACTCATAGCAATTGCTCATTGCTATTCGTAAAACTGTTAATCGTATTAGCGTTCGGACTAAATGATTATAACTGATGAAGCATTACGCTATGCGGGGGCCAAGTTCAGTTGCTATGAAGGTATGGCAACACTTTGAGGCGCGTTTCAATTGAGCACGTAAATCAAGAGATTCTAAATCTTCAGCATCTGCGTGTGCTATCAGCTTTACAATAGCGTCCAAGGATCTTTCGGGTCTGATGCTAACGTCAGCCTTTCACCAGTGCACCAATCATCAATCCTTGAGAATCCATCCACCTCAACTGGATTTATAGCCTCCAGGATTTGGTAGATTGTTCGAGTTCTTCAATTTAGCTGTAAATAGAGCTCGATCAGGTCGTCGCATTGACCATTCATTATAAAGTTTCAACCAAATAAACAGTATTATCCGACAATTGAAGCAGCGTTGTACAATAGCAAAACTTCTCCAGCCCTATGAAGAGAAAAGACAGACTCTAGGCGAGACAGCATACATACGCACCGTAAAAGAGGATACCAGGCTCACTCACTATACAGCAATGACAAAACGTACAACGTCTTGATTATTTAGCGTTTCCATTGTAAGTGTCGTTAGTTGTACTGACGGCTCTGGTTTGGTCAACAAAGTAGCCCACAAGCATTGCGTTACTTATTTATCAATGCTTTTCGATGTATCAGGTTGCCTTGTTTTCGCACTCTCTGTTTATCAGCAATTTACCTCGGATTGATGTGCTAAGTCAAAACTCATGTACTGTAATGCCCTAAGCTGACGAATGTTTGTAAAGTGCCTGCCTTAGCACCACAGCAAAACCACTTTGCAAATATAGATATACCATAAAATACTTGAGTGCATTCGACCTTTCTTCGAGTACTACACTCAGATTGGAACTGTCCTGGCGTTTTCCGCTTAGGTACCTTTGCCTGTCTTTGTTTCTCGGATGTAGTTTAAGGGGCTTATGAGTGGTTAAAGTAAACGCATAAAGGCATTCTGAAAAACAGCACTAGGGTACTTGTAGAATTCGTACCTCTGTAAGCAAATTAAAGCGTACGTAGACTTAGCAATTCTGTCATATATTTTATTATTAAGTCCTAAGGTTTACGTAAACTTAAGAACTGAGGTAAAATTTGCGTCTACCCAATAATTACTCACACCTTGTCTTGGGAAGGTATGAGTAATTTCAACTCGGTCAAGGTCACCGATAAGATTCGACGAAAGACGTTTTTTAATCGCTCTCTTCGCATTAGCGCTTTTAATTCCTGTACTTGCTTAAAGTTGGACAACTTCAACGAAATCAAAGCTCTCACTCATACTCATTTTATTTTTTATGTCATGAGAATATCAAACGGGCATGTAGTCCCACCAACCACTGCCGCCCACGGAAATCTGTGACAAACCTCGAGTGGGACTATGCGAGGGACTGTTAGAGTGAGTCCTGTTAGTATTATGTATTAATAGGAATATTAGTTGGTAAGTATTCGTTAATAATACGACTGTTAGTGTAAGTTAATCCTGTTAGTAAGTATTAGTAATCCCTGTTAGTAATCGTTAGTTTTTGTCCTATTCGAAGCTGATCACACAAGCGTTGCAATACCTGAGGACTGAGCTGGTCGCCTCTGATATAAGTGTAACCAGCAGCCACACCTTTTTGGACCGGAACACAGTAGTTAAAAACAAACAGGTATTCCACGGCAGAAATCGTTGTGGCGGCAGAAATGGATACCGCCCCGGGTAAAATTCAACTCGATTACGTTGTTTGGATTATTTTAGAGTAGAATGGAAGGAACTCATTCTATAAAGGAATGAAATGAGTATATGGACTGCATTACTAGACGATTGCAACCACAACGCTATATGGGCCGCTGCATCGAGAAGATGGTCCTCAACGCTTGCACACAAACAGGCAATAACTCATATTTATATGACCACATGGCATCGCTTCGCAGGGCAGCTGTTTAAAACTTGTGATCTGGAATTTTCTGAATACATCCAACCGGTCATCTCAAACTCATCTAATTAATGCCAACGCACGTCCGTACTGTTTGTATGTGTGTACTTATCTAAAAATTTTGTATGCGCCATATATGTAAAACCGTGTTTTTATAATTGTTATACAAATATTGCGATAAGTGAAATTAACACTGTGTAATTACACAGCGCGCTAAATATAGGAAGCGTGTTAGTAGCGGTTGTAGTGTTTGATTTATATTATAAGACTAGGGAAAACTCGCGACTTCACCTGCGTGAAATTTCGATGTACTTACACTTTAAGCAGTGAAGATTATATGCATTTAAAAAAAAGTCCAATGAGTCTTATGTAGGAAATAAAATAATTTTAATGTTGGCAGGGAGAAATTATAATCTTGGGCGCAAACGCTAAGGGCTGTAACTAAAAAACCGTTTGAGATTATAAAACAAAGTCGCAAAATCGTGTTACTCACACCGTTTATAACTCAAAAACGGCTGGACTTATTTTCATGATTTTTGATTTGTTGGATTTGTCTCCGCCCGGAACAGCTGAATAAATATTAAAACATTTGAAAGATTAAAATTAAACATTAAAAAATTGACGACGTTCAGCTTGTTAGGCTGTTGTTTGTCCCGTATGCGTTTCGAAACCAATGATCCGATTTCGATGAATGTTTGGTGGATTAATATGCGCATACCGGGGAGCGTTTCTGAGTTAGTAAAAACAAATAACCTACCAAGGAATGGGCAGGACGACGGCTGCCGGGTCAGCTAGTATTGAGATAAAACAAAGCCTATGCGGTAAGTGAATCTTCTAGAATCCCTGTAAATTTCATTAACATCCGTCCAGCTGTTTCGGAGCCCATTTGCGACAAAAAAATGCAGACCAACAGACAAAAATTCTAAAAAGGGCTGTATACGTTCAAGTATCATAGACATAGCATATTCCAATATCACAGACAAACACTCCAATTTTACTGTCATGACTGTCGCTAGCTGTCCGACAATTGTACGGTATTTTTTTTAGATCTTTATTGACTGATTGTTGTATGTAATACCGCTCTCTATACGTCCATGAATTCAGTATAGTTTGGATTGACAATCTAAAAATTTTAAAAATGTACCTTTTTCGATTTCCGGACAACTACGAGTAGCTATTAGCAACGATAATAGCTGAGAAATGTTTCTATCCGTACAAATAAAACAAATTTATTGAAGGGATTTATTGTGAATAACGGATTGTCGGACGGTTAATAAATTTCATATTCACTGATTTATCGGACGTGTAAAATATCAAACACTTGGCGAATTTTAAAATATTCCGTTGAATGTAAAAAGTGGGTTTGTTTGCATAGTTCAAATAAACTTGGCATTGACACTGCTTTTAATATTACATAAAATCGACAGCAAAATAAGTTTCACGAATTCGATGTTCGCAAAATATTGATAGATTAAATTATTTCAGAAACGACTAACGTCAACACGCGAAGGTTTGCTATTGTAGTTCTGTGAGATCAATGTTAGCCCAAGATCGTTTGCCGCAAACAGCCGCAAGTTCGTTTATCTTGGACATTTCATTGCACAAGGCGAGTCTCCAAAAATTAAGCGGGCGCCATAAACACGTCACTCGTGAAATCCAAAGGAATTTGATTAAGAAAGAATTTCGTGTTGAAACTGCAAACATGCTAATCGCAGTGAGACGATTGCGCAATAAACGTGCCATTTGACCGACACAATCAAGGCTCGAGGTATCAGAGGGAGAAAATATGGTTATTAGGATGGCACCGCCGACCACACGCCAGAACAATTACTCGGACTTCTTTAATGGAAACCGCAGCGCTCAGCTTGGATTCCACGCCGGGTAAAACGTACGCTTGTGACTTTGTGCCTTACAAATAATCGATTGTCACTACGTAATAATGTTCCGTATGTAAGCGATGATAGCCAAGTGGTTAACACTTCAGCCTCCTACACGGGGGGTTCGGCTTCAAATCCCAGGCTTTTCTTTTTCCTCCTCTCTCCATCCTTACGGCGATACTACAGTATCAACAGTATAAAGTTATAGGTTGCAGGTTAGGACTTTCTTTATCCAGAATTTACCTATTTAATGTTAAGGTCCTGGTTATAAGTCATACTGTTTATTAGGTATGTTAGTTAGTCAGTATTCGTTAGTGTAAGGACTATAGGAGAAAGAACTGTTAGTGACTGTAAGTCCTGTTAGTCGGTGTTAGAAATAGTGGTTAGTAGTGGTCATTAACAGTCCTGTTCGAAGCTGGCCACAGATATGTTGCTACCCTTGAGGACTAAGGTGGTCGCCTCTTGTATAAGTGTGTATTGTTCATCTGGTGTTGTAGTTAATTGAATAAAGTTATTTCATTCTTAATAACTGGAAACGTACACTTGCAGTCCTGTTTCTGCCGCATATATATAATATAGGTTGGTTATCAGTTGGTTTATGGGCGGCACTGTCGCCTCAACACCACTCCATCGCTCGCTTCATTGTTCACACAGAAAAATCGCATCTTTTGCAAACCTGTATGTGAATGCGACTCGTTCACGGAGGGCCACTGCTACGCCCACTCGTTTAATAAAAACAGACGTATACGAGGAAAATCTCAAATCGATAAACACTTTAAGTCACTTGGCCTGCAACTTTGATTGTATATGACTTGGAATGAGTTTATTTATAAAAGCAATATGCTAGCGCCTCCTATTGTTGATTGATCGAACACAAAATGGGTTATGTAAGCACAATCTTATAAAGTTGCCAGTATAGAGGACGTCGATTTCCTTACTGTTTTATTATTATTTTTATTGACGTTATTCATGCGAGTAGTTAACAGCTCTCCACTAACAGCTCATTGCAATCTACCGACAATGTTTAACCATTTAGACTTGTAGTCAACTGAAAATAAGACCACAGTTATATGCGTGGTGGTAATAAGTAAGCAAATTTAAATTACATTCTGTTATTATTATTGTTGTTAGTGTTGCAGTTTTGACGGTAAATAAAGTATTTTCTATTTTTATTTCTAAATTTATTTGTGACAATCACACCCTCAAGACCTAACACATAAATCTGATTTGCCCAATTTTAAATCCCTGATAGTGAGTTACAATTAAGCAATTAAGTCAATATATGGCGGTCAATATTATTTAACTACTTTCCTTCTTACTTACCTACTTACTCCTAAGCGTACCTACATCTAACTTAAAGTATGTTATATAATTAGTGTATTTATCTAGTTATAGTTCAGGTAACTTAGCTTTAATTTACTTTAGCAACCTGTTAATGGTGTGTCATGTTTAGAGTTTAGACAAATTAAAGTGTTTTGTATTGTATTGTATTTAAAATGTTTAACACGTAATTTAAATCTTAAGTTACGTTAATAAATTAACCAGAAAATTATTTCACGATAGTGTCATCAATAGTGATGTGCGATCATTCATCAACACAACACTATTTGAATTGAATGAGGACACGAAGCTAGGCAAATTAAACCACTCTACCCAACATGGTGTTATTCGCGGCACACAGAGGGCCTTCTATCCAAAGGTACTAAATATATATTCCCATTTATAACACTTCGCGCTTTTACCGTAATATCAAACCACTCTTTAAAACTCAATCTTTGAACACTTGCGAGTACATGTCGATATTTCATTCGCCCACTAACACTTTGAGTCAACTGTAAATTGTTGAAATTAGGAAAAGCAAACTTTAATACATAGATTGAAATTCCATTCGTACTATGTTTGAGCCGTCTAAACAGCAGCGTTTAACTATCTTTTTCCTCGGCGATTATAATACGCAAACACATCGCCCGTTAAACTTGTAGGCGTGAAGATATCTGTAATGTTTATCTGAATTACCAGGAGCCCAGCGCTTTACAAGCATTGTGCGAGTATGTATTTATTATCTCTAACAGAGACCTCGCATATTTGCTAGAAGTGACTGGTTTGTGGTCTACAAAATATACAAATACTCACTAGTGATAAAATGCCAGTGGGCAATGAAAGTGACGTAAATATGCGGGAAATGTCAAAAGATATTATCGCGCGATCATAACAGCACCGCATAGAGACCACTCTTTGACTTAACCTATTTGTACACATGTGTCTAGTAATTTTACATCGTCTTGTAAGTAAAACGTCAGTTAAATACGACACAACTAACAAAGATTCCCTACTAGAAGGACTTATGGTTTATCTGCAGGTAACGTACCTAACTTCTTTGTACCTACTTACCTTTTTTGAATTAATCTAAGGCAATAATCGAATTTTTATTTACAGTTTTCATTGGACTGCACTACTGCGGTACATGTATTAAGTGTAATAGATATGAGGATTCTCAGAACATGTGAAACAAACTATAGTATTAAAACGATTGCAACATTGTCACCTCGTCCTCTGCGAGACAAAAACTCTTTATATTGCGGTTACTGACAGTACTGAACATAAAACGTAATAAGTAGAAAATGAAATGGTTTCCACCGTAATTATATTATTGTGAATGTGCACGCTGAAACGTGTGAGCCCATAAATAACCCATCGCTGTCTCGTTGCTGGACCACCAGCAACCGTGGGTACCAACCCACGGTAGATAAATAAATCAGACCAGGGACCTGAACAAATGGGCACACCAGTTGCCACGACTTTTCAGCACAGGGGTGCCATGCGGTGATTGACGAATTTAAAAACAACGCGTCAGGACGCGATAATATTTATAAAATATAAAAAAACATCCCACATACAACGATCCCTTACAAAATGGCAAATTTCTGGAGAGCCGGAAGCCGGAGCTTTTTCAATAGCTAGCCTGTCATTTCCCATATACATTGCAATAATCACAACAGAGATAGAATACTATATTGATTAATTAGGAAAGTAGTAAAAAGTAAATTTTAAATTTAAGTATTTTAAATTTAGAAGAAGTAGTTAAGACGTAATGGACGTTTTTGCACGCCTAGATCGCGCGATGGTAAAAAATTACTGGCTGCGAACGTACGCATGGCTACATAGCTACATGGTCATCCAATGCGAATACATTCGCCTTGCGGCTCTGTGTCTGAAAGATGAAACATTTAAACACTAACCTTACATAAGAAGTTGGAAGCAATCAAAAGAGCAACGGCGTTCAATAGTCGATAAGGGCGCTTGACATAGAATTGTCCTGAACGAACTGTAACCCAGTTCTAACTGAAGACGAGATACTCGCATGAGTATCTCGAGTATCTATGACACTTTCGGTCGAGTGCGGCTGTGTTGCCAACATCGTTCACACGTTGCGGTGTTGATATGCATTTTTTTGTTTCTTAATTTTGCTTTCTGTGACAATATTTGTTGTGTACACTGGCAAGTTTTTCGCTCGAAATTTTAGTTCATTTTACTCCTTTATGGAATTTTGGTCATTTTAAAAGCTGCCAACTTTTTCTGTCCCCATACACTTTAAAGATTAAACGTCGCAGGTAGAACTGCGAGCCCTACTTCAATCTGATTATACCAAGATGTCTATACGACCTTTCGCTAAATATACATGACGCTTTTACATTATACAAATTAAAATCTGTGTGTTGCGCAACGCTGACTGGATCAAGATAATCAGACCTCTCACGGCAACTGAAATCTTAAGGAAGTGAAATAGCGTTTGTTGTTGACTGTTGGGGTGCTAAAACGATGATCCATCAATCCAACCATCAGCTTTTAGAAGTCCACTGGTCCAAGTCCAGATAGGCCTCCCCTGACCGACGCCTCTCCGACAGGTTCTGTGCTGTCTGAATTCGTCAGTTTCCTGTCTTTTCCATGTTTCCGAGCCATCTACCATTCGAGGCCCTTTCTTCCCCTCAGTCTTTTGAGCGACGTAGTCTGCCCATTGTCACTTCAGATTCTTAACTCTACGATCTATGCGTCTACGGATTTCTGCATTGCTCTCCATAGCACGCAGGGTGACCTTGAGCTTACGAATGATATGTAAAAAAGCAGTTTCAGTCTACTCTATGCGGGCGTACAGTTTTTTCACTGGTTCAAACCAGTGACAAAACTATGTGTACGAGTTTGTATCATACATGTAAAAATGTATGAAGCATCAATGCTGGTTGATAGAAAATGGCTACAGATTTTTTATCAAAAACATCTTCCATCGTTTATTTTCCATTAAAAAATCTAAATTCCATGGCAATGTAACCGCTGTTTTCCAATAATATTTAAGCTCCACTTTCTCTTCATGACGTCAGAATTGAGAATCATTTCCAACATCATACTCTATCAATGTGACCGTGATTATCAATCTACAACCTACGTGTAGTCAACGTTATGAAACGGCGTTAAAATCTGTCATTGTTTGCGTTACATTTCTACTTAAATTACAACGTGGATGTGAGTAATTAATTATTAACACACGATCATTAATTTTTGTCAGGTCAGTGTCAAGAGAGCTTCGTCACTATTTTCAACGAACAATACAATGGATCAAGATAACTGGAGTCATCATTATGGAATTTAATCTCGGGAGGAGTAGTCTTTATTTAAGTCTGCCGGCTAAAAAGATAATCTTTATTTCCATAAAAGTTGACGTCAAAATGTGCGTCACAAGGTTTTCTTTTAAATTATCAAGTCCCATGAGACACGAGGTTAGTATTTCTATTCGTCCGAAATTTCTGGGTTTTTTGACATGACATTTATTTTATTTCCGGTTTACCTACCTATATGAACAAAATAATGTACACACGTCTCTTAAGCACTGAATACCTTTTTTAAATATTTTAACCATAAAAGCGCTCATGCAATTTTTCGACTAACACTCAACATTTTTACTTCTGACCGCGTCCGGAGTTCCTTAACTTTGTCGAGTAGGTACTTAGATTGACACAGGGGTTTAGTTCCATATCAACTGCGAATCAAACAAGTTCATGAGACCACCGCCAGAGTGGTCAGCATCTTCTTATTCCCATCAATATCCCACCAACTAAGGGTTCGTCACCGCCCGTTTAATCTTATGAATATTTTGGCAAACTTTTGATCGCCTGTCAACCCTTCGTAGGAATGTTTTATTATATCCAAGTAAATTGCAGGTAGCCTAAAAACCATCTCGTATTTTGCTCTTAAACAAAAACCCATGTGCCTATCCGTTTGGATTTCAGTAATCATCTTTAATCATTTAATTAGAGGTTAACAAATTATGCAGCTAAGCCACGAAGAAAGAAAGATTAAATGTATTTAATTGTTTTCAACACTGCAAAATTAATAAAGTTAACAATTAGAGTACCTAACTACTTACAAATATTACTATTATAAATGAATTAGTGAACATCTATTGGTGTTGCAGTATTAAATTAGAAAAAGGTGCACACTTAGCCTGGAAGTGTGGCATGGAAGCATACTGGAGGTATGCGGCTGATTTTCAGATGACATAGGCATATGCCGATTCCATTACCCATAGATCAAAATGTCGGCTCTGAAATCGCCCTATCGCAGTTGAATAGCCACACACTCGCGTGCTGAAAGTGGGTGAACGTGCCCGAATGAGGTTGGGGTCACTGAATTAATCCAATTGATATAAGAAGCCGCTCCAATGTGCTCACAATTTCTGAGCGATACTTGAATTTCTAAATGTTTGCAAGCAGCCGAACAGCTACGTCCATGTTTTTATAACAGAAACAAAGAAACGGGCATACTGGTCTCTCGTAGGATAAGTTTTATGCTCTTCCTCACTCACTCTGGTTCACCATTGCACATTAAGTTACCATTATCATATAACCTTGTACCTAACCTCTTTTCCCACGTGTAGGTGTCGGATTTCGTAAATTCTTTTAACGCGTTCCTACATGGTTTCCATTAATCCACCCATTCATCAGCCTCTAGAGGTCCACTGTTGGACATAGGCCTAATCGACGCCACTCCGACCGATCCTGTGCCCTCTGAATCCAGCGGTTTCCCGCTGTTTTCTCAAGGTCGTCAGTCCATCTACGTGGTTTATAGAAGTTAATATTCATGTTCAAGTTTAATTAAGTCAATGGATATTCTCTTTTATATACATTTAGTTTAGGTAAATAGTATCAATTGAGAATCTGCAATAACTTACAATAATCGGATTATAATTAACAAAGAAAAACGCAGCGATGCTCAGTGGTTTAACAGAAGATTTAGAACACATACAAAGAGACTTCTGTCTTCACTTGTATTTTTGCGGAGTAATATTAAAAAACCCGTGGTAATTATCAACATTACGTTTAGATTACAAATAATGCATGTAAAAGTTTGATCATAAAGTCGATAATATTATCATGATTCTCTTATTTATGGTCCGGACTTCCAAAAGGAGTTTGAGTTTTTTTGTCTATTTATATGTCTATCTGTTTAAATGTCTGTATATGTGTGCCTGTCTGTGACAACGCTCCATCCCAAGCAGTTTCAGAAACCATATTAAAAGATATACCTAAGATTCAAATATTTAGGTTGCGCACACTCTAGAATATCGGAGGCGCAGGTTAACTGAATATTCATAGAGAACCTTGACTTGACCAATAGATTCGTCTGCATTGCGGACTGGTCTCAAGAAATGACGTGTCAAATACCTGTGTATGTTAATTTGAAATTTCCTCTAAAGAAACTTGAAAATTGCTTGAGGAAGCCGTTACTGCGCTTGAGCGGTTGTAAACGCTGCACGCACACCGTCCGCGCGACTCAATTACGTGTAGCGTTACGTTTTATAACTATTTTTCTGTTTCTTTTGATTTCACTCAACTCTATAGACTTGTGTGTTAAATGTTAGTAAATTAGCTGTTCCTCGCAGCCTGGCCCGCGTAAAATTGTTCTTCTCATAGAAACTTGTACCGCCAAAATACCCATGATCCTGTCCACCTCTGGTGAGACAGGATCCATACGAAATTCTTCTGACAATTTTATACCGTGAAAAATAAGAAACGATATAGAGCATATACACACCAAAACCACCGACTAGGGGATGACTTGCGCACGTTTTTCTTCATATAAACGCAAACGTTTTAAAATGACCATGCTGAAAAGCTGGGTACGGTCTGTGAAGAGGCACGCTTATCTAGAAAACGCCTATCACTCTAGAATACGTGAATCTATTGTGATTGCTTACTAAGCGATGTGATGATAGAATAGTGGTTAAGAGGTCAGGAGTTAAAATCCCAGGTCTATTAAAGTGGTAGAAGTGGTGGAAGTGGTAGGTCAGTAGGTGGTAGAGCCTGTATACGGTTCGCCCGGGGCGGTACCACCGCCACAC
>DWLO01000314.1:0-22184 GCA_018245335.1 Dalla quadristriga
CGAAGCTGGTCACAGATGCGTTGCCATCCCTGAGGACTGAGATGTTCGCCTCTTGTTAAGTAACTTTAAGTTAACCGGCATCCACAACACTCCGACCGAAACAATTGTGTGAGCGTGAAAGTGTATTTATTAAGTGTATTTGCGTTCATTCAAACCGAAATTAAATTCACTCCACTATCAATACTCCCAGTGTGCATAAAACCAATTTGTATAACAAACCTGAATCTATTTACGCACATATTATTGATTGGAAATAAATGTCCGGTGCTTTCGTATATATGTCGATTTCAGCTTGATTTCAACCCCGTACTTCGAAAGGTGACACAAGGTGACATAAGGGATGGGTATAAATCGTGAGTGACACGCCTAAATCCATCTTTACAGTATATATGTTATTGTTTGTCGGACATAAAGCGTTAAGCGATAAGAGATAGTATAAATTTTTATCTCAACAACTGACGTTATTTTTTATTCAACAACTATTCTTTTATATATGTGTATAAATATCTTTCTTCTGCAATATCTCTTCTTATCCAATATCCTTCTTCTTCAATTCTTCTTATCCAATATCTCTTAACCCTTTTTTGTATTGCATTGTATTGTGTTGTCACCTTTTGTTAATTGGAATAATTAAAAATTCTAATGACAATACGTGTCTTATAAAAAGGATAAACTAACAAACATACATTCTCATGCATGTAATAATGTGTTTCAAATTCACCGTAATTTTTTTTTTGCTTATCTTTAATTTATTTTCTTTAATAACTCGTTTGCGGTGAAACCTCAACCGAAACCTCAGGTTTATTAAGACGTCTAGGAAGGTAAAAGGGACCATCCATTTAATGAAAAATATCGTATGAAATTTGGTTTTGTGGTTGAATTATGTATTATGAAATCTAACGATCTAAAATCTAAAAGAACGATTACTAACTGGACGATTACTATATTTACTGTACACCATTAAAATATAATGGATTACACAAAAAAAATACATAAATTCAAAGGTACAAGGGCGGTTTTATTGCTAAGCAGCGATTTCATCCAGACAACCACATGGTGAATGGGAAAGAAAACAGCTATGAATAAGGTAGAGTGCACAAGAAAAGATCATAAGACAATGTACATGAAATCAGCATTTAATTATAGGTACGTGATAACGACTCTCTCATGAGAGGGAACAGAGGAAGCAAAAGGAAAGAAAGCCAGAAACAAAAGCTAACACATTTCCTCAGTTAAGGTTGAAAGATAACGAGATTTGACTTTATATTTCAATAAGTAATATTCTTATTAACACCTAATACTAACAGGACTGACTGACTAACAGTCTCTCGTACAGTCCTATTGGAAGCTTCTCACAGATGGCCATGGACGGCAGCAATTAGTGGAACTGTATGCCCATTTCCTATAATCATAACATGTGTTGTGGCACTGTATACCTATAGACTTGCCAATTTATTACTATTCAATATTAAATGGTAAAGCAAGATAATAAAAATGAAATTTATATTCCTGGAATAGAATTCAAACATACGCTCGAGTCAGCTTTGCATAAAAATATATTTTGTATGAGACGATTTGTGTCGTCTGCTATTCGAGCAAAAGGAGCCAGATTCGTATTTTATGTTTTGGCGGTGCTAAAATGCATGCTTTGTCACCCGGCGTAAAAAAAAATGCCTCTAGGTGGTAGAAGCTGCATACGGTTCGCCGTTAATTATATATCGCACGCTTAGTGATGTAGTGGCTTAACTCAAAAAAGTCGATTTTTGGGAAATTCTGTAATTTGGTCCGGATCAAAAACAGATTAGAATGAAAGATAGCGAATTTCGAAGCAAATTCAATTTGAAATCATAGATGACTTTAACAGAAGCCTGGGAGTGTGCGTTTTTTTTTAATAATTAATAGCTAACGAACAAGCAGACGGGCCACCTGATGGTAAGTGGTCACATGCCTATGGACACTAGCAATACCAGAAGAGTCGCCAATGCATCGCCGGCCCTGAAGGAGAGCTCTTTTTGCACTTTTTTTGAAGAACCCCATGTCATAGTCCACTGAGAAGACCTCAGACGGAAGCTCATCCCACAACTTGCACGTGCGGACCGCCACGAATCCAGTTGGTGCGGATGAAACCTCAGTCTTCTAAAAGTGGTATGGGATCTGTCCTCATATAAGGTGATACAACGGTTTTTAGTGTGTTTTCAATTCCACTAATATTCCTTCATGTATTATAAGTCTAATGATATATGAACCTAAGTATATAACCTGACTATATGATCTAAGTATCACAAAAAAGAAAACACGATTACTTGGAATTTTCTTGATAAATATTTTTTATGAAGTAGGCTCTAATTATTTTAAATTATCTGTGCCACTATATTTTCACAAATTAGTTTACGGAAACATTTTTAAAACATAGTTAATAATCATCTCTGAGACGTACAAAGCCATTTTCTTAACCTGTCAAATAATTTTGTGAATAAAAATTTAAATGATGTTTGGCGGAAACGTTAATTATTTTCGCTCGCACTATAGCTATCTCACCATTCACGTACATTAAATAATTGCATCACTGTCATTTTATAACTCTATAGTCCTCCGTGATTGGTCCGTAATCCGTCCGCTTCATTTTTACGTGAGGATCGATGCATTCTCTTAAGGAGGCCTGGGGCGTATGGTTTTCCAGTGTGGATTGGTAGTATGGTGTAAGTGGCGAACCCTAAAGGAGATCCATTTTGCTACACGTAAAAATCATGAATGGTGTGACGTTGGTATCGCCCCAGGTTAACTGTAAACTTTTCAGCTATAAGCTAGTTATAAGACCTTGGAGTGGAAAAGTAAATTCCAAACATAATGTAGGTGGAGTCAATAAACGTTATGATGAATGAATTGTTCTGAGTGTAGGTTCAACCTTAACCTGAAAGCATAGAACTTCTTAAAGAATGATTCTCCCCCCCTCCCCCCTCCAATGCAGATAGCAGTGCAATTTAAAAGTCGAATACGCCTTGCCTCAGGCCTCATAGATTATGAGGATGTGCACGAGCTCTGCAGTGGACTGCTACTAGATTGTCACGTAATGGTTCATTATAAAACTCTTTACAATATTTATGTTAGAAAAGAAAGTGCCTATGGAAAACCGGCCCGGAGACTCCTCAATCCGTTTCATCAACTTCCGTTGAGCGGTATCGGATTCTATTGGCGACAAATGGGACCCTCGGGGTACAAACGCTTAGGGGGTTATAACTAAAAAACCGTTTTAGATATACAAATAAAACAAAGTTTAATTAAAATCCTTTCAGCGGTTTCGGAGCCTATTCGAACCAAAAAACCCCAGACAAACAGACAACACTTTTAAAATCGGTTGATTACGAGTATGTTTAGGTGTCATATAAATAGCATATCCATTTAATTATTGACCTTAATCTTAATGTCACAGACATGCACTTCAATTGTATTTATCGATGATGATGATGATGATAATAATAACAATAAATGAACGTAGAGTCCAACTCGTAAGAGGTGAATAAATAGTACATAGACTATACCTACTAGGACTTTAACTTCATGTGCTTTCGGTGTGTAATTAGGGTGAATTGGACAAATAGTCTGAAACCCATGAATATCGATAACTAACCGTTGTGCATTATCATTGACTTTTAGTAACTCTTATTCCCGTACACCTTAGAAGGTGCGTAAATAATTTACGGATATTGATATCTAATAACGGTCCGTATGTATATACTTATAAATGCATAATTTATAACTTTTTAATAATGATTTTCACCTTTCGACATAATATAATTATGACTGATGAATACTCTCACAGGCGGATGTGGGGATACCGTTGAAAAGACAATTGCATTCCTTCTGAACCATTATTAATGTATTACCTTAACATGGATGAAAAAAGGTGTCGTGTTTGTATAGTACTAAACTAGGAGTCATCCATCCATCCATCAATCTTAAGAGATCCACTGCTGGATATAGGATGCTGATGCTGGATATACCTACTCCCTTAACTGAGACCGTTCCGAACTTCCGACTTGTGCCTTCTGAATTTAGCGGTGTGTCGCTGTTTGCTTCAGGTCCCCAGTCCGCTTGATCGGGAAGTGACCCATGCTTCTTTTTTCATGTCGTGGCCTCGAGGACCCTCTTCCCCTTCGGTTATCAGTCCTTTGAATTACGTTGCCTCCCATTGCCACTACGCCTTGCAAATCTGCGAGCTAAGTGGATAACTTTAGTTCGTCTTCGGATTGTTACGGTTGTTACGGATTGTCGCGTATCGAGAATTGCGTTCTCCATAGCGTACTTATTTCAAAGTTGGTACCTTCTGCAAATCAGCAGGCAACAGCTAGTACCTACTTAATATAAATTATTTACGTAATATATTAGTTAAGTATTGATATTTCAGTTTTAAGAAAAAGTAAGACATTGGTTTGAACCCTTATATAACCTTATTTCATGTAAGGAATCTTGTACAAATTGAGCAACACAGTGCTACTGATTGCGTATTTTGTAATGGCCGGTGTTGCCGAGAACGGCTGCTTTCAGCTGGCCGCGTAGCCGCCTAGTGCTAGAAATAAGGCGGCAGCCACGGCCACATCTATTGGCGTCTATATCTTCTCATGAGTAGTTGATGTAAATTTTAGTACATTAATTTGAATTCACGCACGGGCCGTTAACTATATTTCCAGAGCAATAAGGAATATAATGTTACGGCTACTAAATATTCTTTATTCAATTTGATTCTGTGAAGCTGCAGTCGGGCACATCGAGAAACCCTGGGCAACGTCCTCGGATAGGAGGGCCAGCATGCGCGGAAGATATTTCGTCGTTTTGGTGCGTGCGAGAGATGGCGCGGGTGGCGCGGGGAGGCGCGGAGGGCGGCGGCGTCGGCGCGCGGAGGCTGTTGCGCTCAGAGCACCTGCGCCCGCGCTCCGAAGCGCCGCACGTCGCGTGCTCGAGTACCCGCGCCCGCGCACCGGCCTGCGCCGCTCGCAGCGTCGTGACGCCGCCCACGGTATGTGACACGCCGGCGCCGGTGGCGCGTCGGGGTCGGGCGACAGCGCGTTCGTCACTGCGCCGAGCCTGAGCCGCTGGCTGGCACACTGGTTGAGCTGCCTGGCCGGTTTTGAAATTTCGCCGGGCGGGCCGTGACGTCACGAGACTAGTTTGACGCGCGTGTGTGACGGCCTGCGCCAGGACGCCCGCACTGCGACGTCGCTGCCGCCCCCGACCTTAGTTTCAGTGCAATGACGTGCTCGTTTATCTATCACCGCCGATGATAACAGAATTGTGACTATGACTGCTGCAGTAAGCGTCATTTTCCTCCAATGTGATCTGAGAGCTAAAAGCAATTTGGTTCCTTTGTTTGATATTGGTACCTTCTAAATATACATCTTTTATAGAATGTTTTGTATGTGATTAAACCATTAGGAATAAGATGTAGTGGTGTTCAATCAAATTATACGTGCTGTACCTATTTATAAGAATAGTTAGCACACGGACAGAACTGCGGGCTTCTGTGTGTGAGTGAATTACGTGCGCTTATTTCTTGTATCGATGTGTTCGGCGAGCTTCATATGTCGATGTGTGCGAGCGTACACTTCGACATCCCAGCTTCGCCGCAGAGCCTTTTTGTTATTTTATTTTTCCTCCTGCAGCGAGGGAATAGCGCTCTCATGCATGTAGTAACTACAGACATCATCTAGATATTTCCACTGAAGTTTTAAAATTATCCGTGCCGGTATTATTATGTTAAAACAATGAAAAAACATTGTCAATAAAAGTCACAAAATTTAAAACGTGGTTAAATGACTGTCATAAGTAACTGTGTCTATATCTATTGTGTGCTATTACCGCTTAATTATGGTTTGACTATGAATGGTCTTGTGCATTAAGATATTATTTTTAAATGATGACGAACTGATACTGTTGCGAGTGAGATCAAATTATAACTAGTAATTTTTTTTTGATCAAAATGTTCTAATAATTAGGAACATATTTATGTGGATGGGCTCTACTGGTAATATTCAATACAAACAAAGCAAAATTCGAACTTGTGTCAAATACCTTGTATGGGCAAACAAGTTCCGGTAGAATTATGTCTGTCCAGCTCTAACTTATAAGTCACATCTCAGGACAGCATCGATTCTGTCTCTTTTGCTCCGTCTACCTTTCTACCTTGATTGCCTGAATTGAGAAAGCTTTTGAATCATGATAACGCAATTGCGAAGCCTTCTGAAAACATTGACATAATTCGTACAAATAAAAGCACTTAGGTTTACTTTCGCCCGCCTGATGCATTTAATAAAGTTAATTGAGTCCAGTTGATCCATATGCATGTTTTAATCATTTCCGATAGTGATAGAACATAAAGTTATATTGGAAAAGGGCTATTTAAGTATACAATTTTGATGAATTTTCGGACATGGAGTCTAATATATATTACTAAGTTATAATGAATTAAAAAAACATATTATTATACACAAATTATCCGGTTTTGGACACATAAAAATGGTTGTTACTATGTTTTATTTTTGACATATTCCTAAACAGTCTGATTAGAGGAAACTACCGAATTTACTTAAAAAGGCAGGTATTCCTCGTTTATTCTCGTTATTATTATTATTCATTAATCGGCGCAAGTATTCTGACATGCACAATACGGTAACTCATTAATTGAACCTCTCATTCTTATTTTGGTCAAAGTTTCTATATATAAGTGCGGTGTTCAGACAAGTTGAACAAGCACGTGGTTGCCATAGTGTTTCCAGTTTTACCGTTCGCTGGTGCTTTCTGCGCGCCAGCCAGCCAGGGCAGGTCCTGAACAAGTTCGGGCGCTTCTCGGGGATCAGGTGCCACTTGATACTTGTTCTGTTCTAACTGGATTCGTATCAGCTGTTGCGCTGTACGTACCCATTGGCAAAACATTGTTATTGTATAAAAAAAGTATCTTTAGAATATGGGCTTTCAAAAAAAAACTTTAGTTCATTCTATATACCTCAACAATATAATTATTGACGTGCGTGTTGATTTTCTTATCAACGTTATTCAAGTAACTACTTAAGTTCGTACGAGATAGGTACTAGGAAGTTGCGATGACGGTCTTTACATAAGCATTGTCAGTTTTTTGGTTGAATACTCTTATGGATGCCTTTTATTGAGGTAGACGGGATTTTTATAGGAAAACTTAGCCAATTTCTACTGATATCATGAATGCGAAAGCTTGCGAGGGTTAATTAATGAATGGATAATTTTTTTATTTAATCACGAAAAAACGACCTAATAGATTTTTATGAAATGTTGTGCGTGTGTGATCCACGTAGCTTGGAAACAGGACTCTTCGGGTTGAATTAGGTAAACGATACCACGAGTTCGCATGTAAAAGTAATTGGGGGTAATGGAAGTTTGTAGCTATATATAACGATACCACTCTTGACTCTCAGCGACGCACCATTTTCAAGAAAATTGAAAAAAACAATCCTAACCTCAAAAGTATTTCAATTCCTTATTAAACTGTACGAAAAACCTCTAATAACCCGATCGGGTTAGTAGAGGCTTCATAGCTAGTATCAACAATACCAAATTTTGAATTTTGGCGACGCACCGTTTTCGAGAAAATTTAAAAAGACTATCCTAAGCGCAAAAGTCAAAAAGAAAACACAATGGAAAAAACAACTTGTGTAACTTGAATAGTTTGATAGATTGGTTAGGTTCAGGTTAGGCTTTTTTAATTCATACAGAAAAAAGCGGAGTTCTGTTGACATCTGTGCCGTCATCGCATTATTAGGTTAGGTTAGATTTACCTTGTCAAACCAATATGGAGAAAGGAACTCCGCCGACCGCCGACCTTAATACAAGTAATCTAATAAGAGTGTTACGTTTTAGCACGTTTGAAGTTAGTATAGATTTATAAATTTTCTCGAAAAATGTGCGTCGCCGAGAGCCGAGAGTGGCCTTAATGTAACCCCCATGACCTAATGTAACCTATAGATGTCAAGCCCCTCACCACATCCATTCCCCCCTCTCTCCCCCGTGCTCCCAGTTACTAAATTTAAACCGATTCTTCTTTACCAAATCAACCCTTATCTCCCAGAGGAAGAGTCTAGAGGGTGAAACCGAGAACCGCCGACCGAGAGGTTGACTGAATGTATAACTACAGAACTGTTTTTTTCCAGCAATAAAGCATGAATGGCGAGCGATACGGCCGGCGCGGCGCTCCCTTATTCTTGGTCAAAATTAATTTGCTTTTCTAATCTTCATAGCAAGGTGATACGATATCCCGACATATACAGAAAGCGCAATAAAGTTAACTTTGGTATCAGCATCATAGAAAGATAGGGGCCAAACGCTTCATCGACTGCACAAGCACTAGCGTGTTGCCAGCAAAACTTGTCTCTTACTATTGTTGAAAATTGAAATCTGCAGTTCCCGGTTGGCACCAAAATAAACCGTATTTTGGTTGCTTCGGCCATTAAATAAAGTTTTTTTGTATTGTCATTTTGTTTTCAAAAAGCAAACTAATTCACACCCACTTGTAATTTGTGGTATTGATTTGAAGCTTTGTAAACTTATTTATGCTAATATGGTGAGAATGCAATAATTTTAACATGGTATGATGATGGACGTGGATGGCGGCCGTATGAAATGTTTAAGGGATAACAGCGTGTTTGAGCTCGTTTCATTTATCTCACTAAAATATGCTTTAATGGCACCTTCGCTGTTTTGAGTGTCTAAGGATGGACAAGGGAAGGGGTTATAGAAACTTCTAAATAGCTGACCGATAAACAGTAAATTACCCGCTTCTTTTTATGGACATTTTCTGTACCGATAGGTAAATGTTAAAAATATTTGTGATGAAGTTATTTGTATGAGACGATCGCAGTTGCCATAGGTCATCGAATATGTATACTACGAATTTAGTAACAGCACCGTATAATTTGGATGTAAGGTACCTACGAGTATTTAGTGTAATTAAGGAATGAGGCCATAATCAATTATGTATTATTATAGGGTACCAATTTTATTCAATACAACCTACACCCCAATTGTGTGAATCGGGCAAGCACGTCATTCACTGTCACTGCCGCTCTAAAATATTAAAAACCATTATAATTAGTATTATGGGCAACGGTCAGTAAGTAATTATAATATTTATTGCAGAAAATAAATTTGGGGCTGTCAAGTGTTGAGCGGGGCGCTCCAAAGTGGCGCCTCCGCCTGCACGGAGACGTGGCTACGTGTGCACAGCGTGGCGTCATGTCCGCGTCGCCGCAGCCAGGCTGCGAGGAGCGCGCGCGCACCCCTCGGGCCGTCGCCTCGCCGGGCTCCACGTCGCGTTCCCCGGCGCCCGCGCACTCCGTCCTGGCCACCATGACGCCCGTGCCCGCGCATGACTACTACCCTCACAAGGTCGAGATGGACTCCGATGACGGCTACCCCCCCGAAGCGCACTCCTACCGACACTCCCCCCACGAACTGGTGGCGTACGCTCCCGACAGCAAAGTCCCAGTTCAACCTGACGTTTACGATCAAGGAATGGAGTCGATAGACGAGAAGACGCCCATAGATCTCATATACGAAGACGATAAGCAGACTGTAATATATACGACAACTCCAGACCAAAAACGAGTCGAGATGATTAGCGGACAGTTGGAAGACGGGCAGTTGGTGAGTGGAGGCGGTCAGTTGGTTGACGGCGGTGTGTCGGTGGTGGTGGGAGCTCCCGGACAAGGCACCGTGCTAGTGTTAGCCGATGAACTTGGACAAGTTATAACAATACCCAGGTATGTTACATTTTTGTTCAGATTATTGTATCTAGTTAAGTCTACAGGTTTTGTTTTCTGATTGCATTGGAAAGGAGAAATAGGACTTTACTGTCATGCGAGGAAACTTCTAGAGTTGGTTCAGGGAGATTAAGTTAATATTTATATAATGAAGAGACTAAAGAACGTTAATTTTTTTTTTAATAAATGAAAAAAAAAAATTGTTGAAATTGAAACCTACCCAAATTGGTATGTACCCGACAGTATTATTATTATTCAAAAAAGTTTTACATCATTGTACAAGTGGCTAACTCACGCAACCACAACAGATACTTGATGAGTTCTCTAGACGGATTAATTAGTAATTATTTGTTTGTGTGTCGACGCCGGCGGTTCGTCGACTACAGCAAGAAACAAATGATTATTTGTGCAAGTGAGTGGTGTGTATAGTTTCAAGAATGAGGTGTTCGTGTCGGAGGTCCAGTGTAACGGTTGTGCGCGTTAGGAGCGGCGGGTGTGGGCGGAGCGACGTGCTCACCTTGAACTTGCCGCGAGAGCGTGTCCGCGCAGCCACTCCAACCGTCCGATCACATCGATGGTGTCGGATTCATTTGCCATCGAATATGAGCTCAAACAAATTGACTTTACTACCTCAGAAAACCATATTTAATATGCTGAATCGATGTAGAAACTGCTCGCATGGCAAATCTTCAGTCATTATTTTATAATTTATAATTTTGTAATATAACTTCAACATATGAATAATTAAGGTATCCTAATTAATTATGGCTATGGATTGAAAACTTAATTAATATTAGAACTATACTTTGCCCGCGGTTCCGCCGACGTATACGTTCGTTATTCCATACAAACGGGCATCCTCAATTCAACCCTTTGGGGATAACTTTTGAAAATGTGTTTTTCCTGGGTTCAAGCTATCTCCAGACACAATTTCATAAGAATATGTTAATAGTTCTTACAAACTTTCGCATTTATAATATTAGGAGGATTGTAGGATAGGATTACTGAAATACCATCATGGAAACACCATTAATATTAAGATACTTTTTGTGGATCTAATGTTCGCAAATGGAAATACCTACTATTCGCATATTAAGGTATAATAATAGTACGTAATAGTTTACGTTTTACAAGTAGACGCAACAGTCGCCGCAAAAAGATGCCACGTGCATGTCATTCATAATCTGAGGTTGATATCTCGTACGTTGACGTAATGCAAATTTCGTTACATTATGTCCTTTGTTACTTTGTGGACATTTTCAATTTGATTTTGATAAAATAAACATGTTTATAATTTTGATGCTGGAACTTGACTCGATTGGTTGATAAGTAAATAAAACTTCTAATTTATTTAACATAATATTCATTGCTCATCGGATATGGCGATTGGATTCTAGTTGGTTGATTATATAAATATGTACCTACATTATTCTTCGTTAATTATTAATCGTAACGTTTATTCTATTTAGAATATTGAAAAAGTTATTTATCATGTTCCTAATTTTGTATGATTATAGGAAAAAATCTGTTTAATAAAGAAGATACTTGGTCTGAATACAAATGATGACCGTAACTCGTGTTATGATAATGATGTAAGTTCATGAGAGGATCTGTTGCTGAGTAGATTAGGGTTAAAACAATACGAAACTTAACGGTGCTCGTGTTGTCTCTAAATCAATTTTCATCTACTAACCAGTTACTAGAAATAATTATGTAACTAGATAATGTAAAATTTTATTAAATTCTTAATAATTTTAATGGGTAATCCTATAAAACACGCATGTTATAATGATAATGATGATTAAATGAAAAAGCGCTTACTAAAATTTATAAATAAGCTCGATATGGATTGGTAGGTAGGTAAGTGATAAAAACTCGGCCGAATCGTTTAGGACGCAGGCTGAGAAGCTGCGCTGCCTCACCCGCCGCGCCTCCGAGACTTTAATGATGACTTTTTGTTGCAACGTGGTGCATGCCGAGAGCGGCGCGCGAATGTACTTCTGTATACCTAATGTCGAACCTAAACGTATGTTTTGTACTCATGGACCTGTGTATTGATATAGACCTTAATTGTGCCTGAAACTCGTCGACTTAGTTCAATATACCGTATCAAATGCTAAACATAAAAACATATGGCGTCGGTGATCATTTATAAGTACATTTTAATACATAAATGCTGAAAATTAGAAATGTTGAAGTACACCATTTGTTTATGAACTATTTTTGAGTGAGTGACATAGATAATACCAGAGCAAAAGGGACTCTTATACACGACGCACGAGTTCGCTTCTGCGGATACCGTACTTACTAAACTAATAATACCTCTTTCGCTCTACAGGCCGAGTTCATCTCACTTTCCCTATTGTTGGTTATTAAATGTGTGCGATACAATAATTGTAATTGAGTGGGTGTGTGTTTACTCGATATATGAACGTGCCGTATCTTCCAATTTGCATTTACCTAAGTGTGTATGCATTATACCCGAAAGTAATTAAGGTAATGGCAATCAGGCGATGCGTGTCGCTGGCTCCCGTGCCCGGGGCACATGGCACATCCTTGTAAGGCTGGCCGCGCGCCCCGCGCTCCGTTCCCCGCTCCCGCCGTAGTCTTATTTTATTGCCTCGCACTCTCTGCAGCGAGCCCTCGAGATGAGCTTACCGTCGCTTGGGTTCTCGCCCCACTCATTATTTAATGTAATTATTTGGCCGGTAAACTTTTTTTTTGGAAATCATAACAGTTATTTCACATTTTTTATCGGGCGGCTTCGACTTTAGTAGACGTCTTGTGATGCGATCGTCGTCCGGGCAAAATTAATTTTTGAGAAGTGTGAATTCTTTTTCTTAATTTCAATCTTTTGAAGTGTACTTACTTTCAATTATTTAAATTCTGCCGATCTGCCTTATTAGAAAAGTTGTTAAAAATCACAACTACAAACTATCTAAATACAAAGTAGAGCTCATGCTGTATATGAAATTCCTTATTGTTTATCCGTGCTAATATTTGTGCAATAAATTATTTCATTTCATTACTACAAACTATAATTATTATAACATTTAATGGCAGCCTCAATTATTACGATACAACATTTTGTGAAATTGCTAAAAGATACGGGGTCAATAGCCCGGTGTAGGAATATTGAAAGTTGGGAGTAAAAGACTTCAACGCGGTGTCGCTAATATGTTCCCAATTCCTGTCACATTATGTTATTGTTGTTGGTCCGTATTTAAATGTACCAATTTTACTAAATTAATATACCGATGAATCATGACATAAATTAAATTGCATCAACCACTAATGCTCAAAATAAGATTGTTATTCAAAAAGTATCTTGCTGTCAATCGTGGCAGCGTTTATAAACACAGTTCAGAGAGACTAAACACAGAGTTCGGTGTGTCCTTTAAAAATTGACGATCATCCTTTCTACCTGATGCCGCTGTCCGAGTGCAAATAAAAAACGGTTTCCCCCACGTAAAGGGTTCACTTCCCATCACATGGAGGTTGTAGATAGCCGTTCACACACGGGCCGCGCACCCACACACGCGCGCCGGCGACGGTACTTTGGGCACCGACGACGAGCCAGCGTCCGACAGAAATCTCGACGGGGGATAAAATTTCTTTTAACGTAAGAGCAACGTGGATCACCTCTTCTTGAGAATTTAATTTAATCTTCGATTTAAAAAAATAATTCTTTTACTATATAAATGTGATGGTTTCTTCCTTTTTTGCAATAAAATGAAACGCGATTCACTTTTAAGCAAGTAATGATACATAGAAATTCTGGCTGATAAATAACAACGAAAAAAATATGTTTCACGACAACTGTGTACGAAAAGTAAATCGAACCTATGTAAAATCATTTTATGTTTCTTACAAAATTATATTATTAATTGCCAATATGTTTAGGCAGGCCCTGTGTAAGCACAGGAGTAGGTGGTTATATTTTGACGATCCTTTTTTCCTCACCTCAAGCCACAAATGTACGAAAGCAAATCCATTATAAGGTTTTATTATCTCATATCGAGGTTTGGGATTGTAAGGCATCACCATTTTATAGCACGATGCCCTGCTAAAGATTAACAAATTTCATCTTTACTACGCTACATATAAGACTTAAATTTAAAACTACCCATTTGAGGCACTTTAATTATTCATAGAGATATGCAACATTTTATACCGATCGGAGTTTATTTGTGGTCACAGGCTTTATACAAAACTGATAGTGTTTCTCTTGTATTGTAGTTCTAAGTACTATGTATCATCAGTAAAATAAAGTTACATGAACATACGTATATAACTACTTCTACTACTTACTATAAGTTTAATAATAATCACTTCTATTTGATACAAACTGAATTTCAAAGACATATTTTTTTATGAACATTTGTATCAGGATAAATAAAGCTTGTTGTGTGAGACCCGACAAATAAATTCATGACATGATATTGTGGATAGCTTTAATTAAAACCGTTTTAATGTCAAATATTTCTACAACAGAATAACCTAAACGAGAGAGGTGTTTGCCTTGTAGCTGGACGGCAATAAACCGCACTTCACTGTTTTATTTATTATTTAAATTAAATTTAGCAAGTACACGTAAATAAAATATAACATATCTTTATAATATACTAATTCAGTAATTCATCTTTATAGAACCACGTTTGCTATATTTATTGTAACAATTGTTAGCACTTAACACAGATGTTCTACAATTTTAGAGCTCTGAATACTCTGCGGTCAACTCCTATTTTGTATTTTTATGGATTTCGTAAGACACTTAAGTCACAACTTATGTATTTTGAAATCATTAACCAACTTTGCATAGATAGGTATCTATAATCATTGAATCGTAAAATCGGAGAAACTGTTTATTCATCACGTTGACGTCGTCGTACACACACATAGCCACTTTGTGTTTGTGTAAGGCATGCGTGTGTATTGTAGCTTATTAGTGTGATAAAGACAGAACGCGGCATCGATCTGAGCGCCCGAGAGAAATAGCCGACAAGGCTAGCTCTGCCATATATGTGTACGAATGTACGATTTTATTAACATGATTCGTTTTACGGTTCGGCATTATAATAATATATGGATACACGATAAACGAACTTTAAGACGAAGGCCTCAACATGTAAACGTAAAATAATATAGTATTACACATTTATAGTCTTGAAATTATTGTTTCACATTCATTTTACGACAAAACCTTGTATCGGTTCAGGATTTAAATGTGTTAATACTATATCTACCTATATAATTTGAACAAAAATACAATTCTAAATGTGAAACTGGTTTCATGTTCTTTTTTATCTAGATTCTAAAGAACTACTAGTTACTCGCCCTTTTTATTAAGAAAAAATCGTAATAATTTTATAAAATCTAGGGTAAGTATCTAAACTGATTTCACTCCAATATTTTTCACTAAGTTTTAAGTTTCTGTCTTCTAATAGTATCTTATATAGTAGCCACGATCACGACACGGCGCAACGTCAGTGTGGCGCATGGCGTAGAGGTGAATCATTCAGGCAGATAGAATATTTTTTTGAGGGTCTTCAGTCGCTATATATTAGGTAAATGATGTATAAATAATAAGAAGTCACCGTCACATAAAAGCCTGAGGAAGAAAATTATGAGTGCATTACAATTTTTTATTTATTTAACATCCTCATCAATTCATCCATTCATTCATTCGAAGCCGATATCTCTCTCTGCCTACTCTAAATACTCGCTAAGTTTGAGGCAGTTGAAAAACCGTAGGGCACGGCTGTGGACGAAATACGCTATGACGAGTTGGTAGTGATCTTCAAATATACATTGAACTTTGCGTTCCTCCTTATGTGACTGAGAAGTCTACGCCTTGTACAGTGAGTCATTGCCTGTCTTGTCAACTATGACGCAATAACTGCTGGAATTTTGGTCCATTATTTCATAAGCTAAGAGAAAGTACCAAACCTTTGGGTATTTTAATTCTAATCCTATTAATTAAACATTGAAATCGATCATTTTCTTATAAAACAGGACCAAGAAGCCTGAATCTTTGGTTGTCGTCGTGGGTTTTTTAATTCATAATGATGAATGTCCTGTAATAGTTTGCCGCTGAACTAGAACTCTCTAATAGCAGGATAAATTATAAAAAAAATCGTTTAAACGTTCATACCCCATGGGGCTTGAATATGAAGAGTGTGACACTCGGAGACTAAACAATCTGTTGACACTTGGAGACTAAACAATCTGTTTATTTTTCACTGTGCCCGCGGTCCCTTCCGCGTTTCATTCGTTTTCCTATACAAACTTTCAGCCTCTATCCATTTTCCTTACGGCATGTTTTTCGTCAAAAATATAGCCTGTCTGCCTATGTTTCAGGGCTCAAGCTATATCCTCACAACTTTTTGTAGGAATCCGTTATTTTTCAATGAGTTAGCTACAAACCATATAAAGATTCATTCGTTCTCACAATCTCGCATTTATAATATTAGTAGGATAGAATAGGAAGGAAAGTGCCTTAATGAATGTATTTAATGTGTATCTCTTGCAAATATAATGGGCATCAAGGTAATGCAATGGGTACTAATATGAAAGCCGTCAAAATTAAAGTAGTGTCCGCGTAGACACCCATTAAACATGTCAATTTCTAAGCTAGTTTTAATTGAATGATTGATATTTTATACCCTTTATCTTAAGGCTGCACATTTACTCGCGTGCTTATCGCCAGGGTACGTGGACGGGAGCCGAAAACGACGACATTGTGGCAAGGACCGCCGTACAAGGGCGTGCCTCTCACTCACGTCACACCAATGTTTTCGGATGCCAATGTAATTATTGCAGTTAATCGATATCAAGTACTTGAATCGCAATAACAATACGTTAATGAAAGCTTTAATTATCTTAAAATCGACAACGAAACTCATTCGGGTAGCCGGTATTTTAAATACCTACGTATAGGCTGCAATTTTGTGAAGTATACGGCAATTTATATTGTTTCAGTTGAGGAGCTCAGTAGACCTTGCAATGCAGTGGAACGAATATGACTTTTAATAGAACTTTTTAGCCTGGTTTAGGTTTTGATTTCGAGTAAGTTTAGAAACATCCAGGTAAAGTAGCTTAAGGAAACTTAAAACATTAATCATAATCATAAGTTATCTGACACCATTTTTAATAAGGATGCATTATGGCACAGGCATTATGACCTCATCTAATTGGACTAACTTATACCACAACAGTGAATTAATTACAAATACTGAGTGAACTAAATTGCACGAACATATAATACAGTTTGCCAAGAAATCGACTTTGAGGAAAGGCAATTTAATAAGAATCAAAGAAAATTATACAATGAAGTTTAGTGAATCATCTGCTACCTACCAGTTCTTCTAATATGGTCTGTTGGAAAAAAACTCCTCTATTATATGAAGAATATTCGTTGAAATTCTCGACGATACGCCCCTAAGTACTTAAGTACGCTTATAAATTACTGTTATTCATTTGCAGCAAAATATTTGACCATTAAACTTTTTGTTTTTAAATTGTTACAATAAATGGGATGTAAACTGTTTCTCAGCGTACATATCTGTTGGTGGAATTCTGAAGGTTTAAAAAAGAAAGACTGAGAGGGGCGATATGGCGTGTTTTTTGCGTGGCACAGTGAGTGCCGAGCGCGCCACCGTACATACAAGGAGACACAATCCGCTGCGTCCCGCCGCACCGCGATGTAAATGATCCCCTTGAATAATGTATCCCATTCTTGGTCATCTCTTCTACCATCATATAAGGTACAAGGCAATTAACCGTTACTTCAAACTGCTTTCTATCTACATAACCTCGCAAGGAAATACGCTAATTGTTGTCAAAGTCGTTCTTCGGATTCTATGTCCTTTATCGTCACAGTAAAGCGCGGGTATAATATAATAAACCAATGTCAATGAGCTAGTATTTTACAAATTAACGATACAAGTTATAAATGAATCTTATCCGATAATTCCAATCCTTATAATTTTCGTTAATAGACACGCTATGAAAACCAACATTTTAGTTTTTTTTGTACATATTTTAAAGGAACACATTCAAAGAACACATTTTAAAGGAAATTTTTTCATAAGTAAATATTTACGAGGGTTTCCATTTAGGAACTCGAAAATCAATCATAATAATTAACTTGCTGTATAGGTTATTTTTTAATGAAACTATTGCATTAACACATAATTTAACACACATGCAACCTTTTTTCTGTTAACATGATTTAGTCACTGTGTCGAAAATTATAAATTATGTGCGTTTTGACAAAAATTTTACATGCTAGCCTTAGTCCCTTTAATTTATCACATGAACAATTTTAAGCTGATGTCACTAGTAACCACCACTAATGACATCAGCTTAAAATTGTTGAGATTTATTGTGATTGAAAATAAATGACACAAATCAAAATGCGACACTATTTGAAGCTAAGCATTCCTGAGGACTGAAGTGGAAATGTAGTGTTTGTTATACGTGATCCTTTCCTAGTGAATTGTTTCACGGTAGATTTACTAACCCGTAAGTATCTCTCTCTTGCATAGAACGAGTAGTAGTGCCAAGAGATAGGTAATTATCACATGTATTCGATTCGAATGGCTCTCCAGTAGGACTGTGTACAGGTTCGACTATTTTGGAAAAGGTTTCCATGGAACGTCTTTCAATTAATTAGATTAGAGAAATAATTTTTCTTGTGAGTAAGCGTTAAATAATGCTTTGCAGAACATCGCTTTTTAGTGTGGTTTAAATTAAACTCATAAGTGAAGATTAATACTAAAGGGAAATTAAGAATATGCCGAAGGTAAACCAACAAAAACCAATGACAAATAGCATTAAATGAAGAAAAAATAAAACATAATAATAATATCCAAAATTTATTATTTTGTAATTCTTTCTAAATTTGACAAAAAAGTTGAATGAAGTTCATGGTCCCAAAATTAATTTAGTAAATATAATATTCAATTTATGGAGTTTATATTTTTTTCAAAACTTGCCTGTTTTCGATCACTGATTGCAAATAAAAAAATATATCGGAGATTGTGTGATAGTTATTAATTGTCATAGTAATAGATTTTTTACTCGTTTAAATAACTGGAATGATTAATTCGGAACTCCAAACTTAAAGTGACTAATATATAACATACATATACATATAATAGTAGGTGGTCTATTATAGCTGTAGTATTTTTCCTATTCAGTTACGCAAAGCTCTCTGCACAAAAGTGTCTATGATCTCAGCGTGTCGCTATTCAGTGCTAGCGCCATAATGTTATCGACCTAATATAGATACTATATGAATCTATTATTTTATGTAATAGGTAACATTCGCATAAACTCAAATCGCGTCGTAAGATATTATTTTATTTATATACCACCTACAGAATACTTGTATATCGTCAACGTATTACAGTAGAGAAACGTTAAATGACTATGTTTGCAAATTGAATTGAACTCTATGACTATTGAATTTGGTTTAAATTAGGTAGAAGCGTGCTGGACAGGGAGCGCGAGCGGGTCACGACTGACGCGCACGCGCGTTCGTGACCTTGCCGTGCGCGCCGCTCAGAGGTCGCGCTCTTGTGGGTGATGCGCGAGCGCTCAGTAAAGCTTTCCTTGGACTTAGCGTTGTTTCCGATCCTAATACACGCAATTTTCTATTTACCCCTAAACTATTACAAGTAATAATCATGGTGTTTATTTAACAAGTATGATGTAATCGTGCATTCATTGAAAGACGTGCTGGCGTAATGTGTTTTTGTGAATGTTAAACGGAATAGTTTGAGTAATGGAGATCTTACCAGGCGAGTTTCACTTATTTGATACAACCAACATTAAAGGATCTTTAATCTCGTTTGTCACGAAATAATTCATCAATTGAAAGATTCGAAATAATGAGAAATATCGAGGTAGGTATATGGAATATATTATTACGCGAGAAACTTAATTTTACCTCTTTTACGAAGCTTAGTAGAGCATATACTTCTACAATTTTTTTCCTGGCGTACCTAGATTACGTGAGATTACACGAGGTGCACTCCAGTAAAGCTCCTAGTCGGCATGATTTTTTCCAATATATTTAACCATCATCGTAATATTTCAGGCAATTTACAGAAAACCTTAAATTATTATACACTCCATCCATTAGTTAAATCCGTGTGAAAATCCGTTTGGTACTTTTTGAGTTTGCGTTCAGACAGACAGACTGACGCGGCCGGGGGACTTTGCAGTGATATAGGTAAAAAGATGCTATGGAACAAAATAGAGCAGATAGGCTCTGATCGCTTGTTGAACTAGCACTTGTCACCTTATCAAAGCAAATTAATATTGAACAAATAAATAGTAATTTACTAAACAAATGTTTTATAATATACCTAATCACTTGACTGGATTAGCAGATATAGTTGCGTCAAAAAACGAATTACAATAAATGAATGAATAGAATGACTGAATATGCGTTCACTGTCGCAAATAAGAAAGCTATTCAATTGCTGCTAGCATTCATTGTACTATACCCACTGTAGACCACAGACGCTCATGGTGGGTGCAGAGTCTGACCTAAGGTGGTCACTGCTGCGTACTATGGCTACGGAAAATGATTCTGATATGTTATAGCATATTTTATCATGCACACGTAGGGCTGTAATGATCACTTGATGAATTCTGATTGTGTATAAGGCGAGAAAGTATATAATTTCTTAGATTAATAAAAGCTAGGTGTATACATAAAATTCACTATGTGTGTGTTTATTTCTATTTATCTAAACAATCTTCTGCGACATAATTATTTCAAGAAAATTTGGGCTCGATTTCTGAAGAAGACGCAGTATGACACTTGTATGCGTAAAACAAACATTTGTTTGGGACTAGTTTAGTTGCTGAGATGAAAGCTTTACTTTATAAAGTAAGCCCAAGTATGAGTAGGTATATGTTTATAACAATATTGTACTTAGATTGGATTTTTGTAATACGAATTTGGGTGACGTTGGTTGAACTTGAATTAGATTTAAAGCGGTGTATTTATTACATACAAAATGTTTTCTGTTATATGGTTTGTAAATGACGGTAAGTTGGAAGATATTTGTACATAAGGGGAAAAGGCTCAGAGGAATGAGAAATTCCGCCGTAACAGGGCGTAGCAGACTTTCTCCGGTGGTGATGGTGACTCGCCAGACGTAAACGAACTCGGTAGAAACGTTAAATTTATGTAGCCCGACTATACTTAATAATTTATTGATATGATTTTATCTTTAACGAGAAGTACCAACTTGGTCCTATCCTATATTTTAAGATCTTATTAACTTATATCCAAAGCACGGCATCACTAGCGTTCACCTATTTAATGTCATTCCTACCGCGCTTTACGTTATTATGCTGCACACATCATCCAGAGTTAAAAATATGGTCTCTTGTACACTACTACTACTACTACTACTACTACTACTTAAATAATAAAAGTTAATATTAACAAGGCTATTATATTATTATACATATTATATTATTATAATACATATAAGTACTGCATTGTTCGAGTCAATAGTCATTCTAGTCATTCATATGATCACGAACGCAAACTGCGTGTATTTCATAGAAATATATAAAAATTGATGGTTAAGGTTAATATTAAGGTTTTATAAATATGCAACATGTTATATGTATATTATTTGAAATCGTGCTATCTCCCGTGGCAGTGTTTATTACAAAATTTATTAAATTACATTTTATCTTATCCTATTAATACTATAAATGCTAAAATTTCTAAAGATGGTTGGATGTATGTATTGCCTATTGCATGTGCTATTATTTCATAATTTGTATATTCTGTCCTAGTGAACAATAAAGTGTTTTTGTATTGTATTGTATTGTATGTATGCAAACACTACTGAATGGATTCTTAGATTTATATAGTTTGTGCGTTGGCCACTATTAAAAGAATACTCATTAATTGGAAGAATAAAGGATGAAAGTAAATACTTAAAACGATTTTTATGGGGACGGAGCCATCCATGAGCATACGCTAGTTTTAGCATAAGTTTATAAGGTTTATTTAATGTGATCACAAAACGCAATATAAAATTTCATATTATCCGTATAGACTTGTATTTTATATAATGTATCATGAACACGAATCTCGAATGGAGCGAAAAAGTCGCCTTTACCACCCTTACTTGGGTTCAGTCGTTATAAGTGCCACAGATGGCATGGGACCGCAGCGCAAGACCTCTGCTTGCTCATGCAAATGTTGTTCATTAATAAATTGAATGGAACACCAATTTGTATTTTGATCTTATAAAAAGGCATACAAAAAAACAGATTTAAGTAATTTTGTGAAACTGTATCGCCAAATGATATTATAACATAGGGAAAAACCTAAAATATTTTATAAATCTCTTAGGTTTT
>DWLO01000315.1:0-22170 GCA_018245335.1 Dalla quadristriga
CTTGAAAGGATGTTTGAAAATCCGATGATAATGAAGAAAGCACTGTAAAAATGGGTATTTAGCTTTTTGGTTAGAAAAAAAGAAATACATGTTTCAACGTTTTTGGCAAATCAACCCCTAGAAGGATTTTATAAGGGGTGAAAATTAGCTTGCAAAATCCGCCTATTTTGAAGCAAGCACTATTTAAATTTGTAAGTATTTAACTTTCTGGTTAAAATTAAAGTTAAGGACTTGCAAAATTAGTGATTCTACGTGTATGAGATATTTTCAAAACTCATTCATTTCATTCAGTGTCAGTCAGTCAGTGTATGTCAGTGTCATGCAGTAGATATAAGTCTGATGAAGATATAAGAATATGTTATTATTTTATTTCTCATAATTGAAATCAAAGTAGGTACCTACGTACTTCCGCGCGGGCAACAGCTAGATACATATATTATGAATAATAGCAGGGCTTATAATTTTGTACTCTGCCTAATATTTTAGTTTCTTGTAATTATTTAACTTTATCATAGTATATTTATATAATTGATTTTTATATATTTGGTGTCGAATCTAATACACTTAATGCGTTTGATTTGAATTTTTACGATGGCTGTTAATAAAATGCTAATAATTTCACAAGGAGATCCGCTAGCAGAATCTATTATACAATAATTTTAAATTGGATGTGTCTCACATATCAATACCGTAGCGATTCCTAGTATCTACTTATGCAAACATACTTGTTACCTCCCAGAATGTCACTCGTGATGTTTTTACGAAAGCACCTCACCGCACGGTGGCTGTTCTCAGCTATGATCACCCATTTCTATGCCGCTGCCATAACGCTAAATGCGCTTTGAATACCTCCACTGGGTTAATACCTACTGTTTTAAATTTTATAGTGGCAATACAACGTTCTTGTAAGGAGCGTTTTAAAGCATTTCAACTTGCCTTGTGTTTACTAACTGGAAGGAAGAAACATTGTTGTATTGTTTTGTTTGTCAGTTAGTGTTTCAAATTTTATACTTTGGAACCACGTAACGCATGCAAGTTTTTTCAAAAGTTGCAGTGGGTACGCATGCTGCTTTCCCTGCGTATAACCCCAACAAACGTACGACTACCATCACGTGTTTTGTACACCAAGTCGTCAACTTACTATAAGTAAATTACCGACTTGACTGATATTTTTTTAAGAAGTAAATTTACTTTCATCAAAGCTATGTCAATTATAATTGCATTAAACAAGCACGTGCTTTAGCGGGAACAAAGTTCGCTACACAAGTGCTAACCGGATGTTAATGTTGTAGGATTAGCAGATCATTCCTATTCCTATTCCTATTTGTTATTATACACATTTGAAATCCGTTTTTGAAAACGTTTTAGACTTGCAACATTATAAGTCTTGTATTTTGCAAATTGTTATACAAGTAATAGTAATCCTCATGTATAATATTGTGATATTCAATGTTAGCTTTATAGATTTAATATGCAGATTAAAAAAAAGGATAGATAGACCAGAAAGTGGGGGATACTAATTGCTATGCGCTTAGTGCAGCCGAACCTTCTGGACGTATATCTGAATGGCCCTCAATAAAAGCTATTTTATGGCCGTTTCCTCCCTCCCCCACTTGGCATTCATCCCGAGAAGTGAGAACTACCAAATCATTAAAACTTGTATGTTTGTTGATTTTTTGTTCGTCATTGTTTGCTTTATGATAATAGGAGTTCGTTTCGTCGCGTTCAGAGCGCGGGAGCGACACGGTGTGAAACTTGACGCCTTCATTCACGCGCCTTTTTATTGAGGTACTTAATTTAGCGAGCCGATGTTGTTTTTAATAGACTACGATGAAATTTGCCTTTTATAACCGCAACCACTTCACGGATTATGTTTTTTTTTTAGTGTTAATAAGTGTAAGGTGGGCCGTTTGACACTCCAACAACGGCTTGAGTGTTAATATTTATTTAACAGTGTGCTAGATGATTTGATTTTCCTGCTCAAGCTTTTTTTAACCCTAATTAAATATGTAATGTATTATATAGCATTATTTTCAACTATCCCACAATAATTGTAGAAATTATTTAGACTTGTGCATTCGCGTAAAAAAATAAACTTGCAATTTTTCAGATGACAACTTGAACCCTGCTATATTTTTATATGGGTATTATGATCTCAATTATATGTTTATTTACTATTATCAACAGATCAGTTACTCATTCAAAACCTGGAATTTTGTTAAATTAAAATAAAATTGAAATAGCATCAAATATAGGTATTTTTGTAATCCTTTTAATTTTTGGCGTTTTGTACTAATGTACATGTCAATCCCATGGTTCCTTAAACTATGTTACAACTAATCCTTATTATATTCTTATTAATATTAAAACCTAATGTCTTCATGTTAATCCTATATATACCTACTTACTTATGTTACGTATGTACTTATTACCTATGTTTTTGATTGATGCACTAACGAAGGCATAGATGCGAACAGCTGCCTCACAGAGGCCGGCTTTGCCAAAATACTCTGAAACAAGCCTAAGTCCAACAATTTCGCACCAAGCGTCTTCATTATCAAATATCAAATCCCATCAAATATTCAACAAAAGTAAAACTACGAAGTGAACACGAAGATCTAACGCAATACGCTAACTTTACTACATATATTTCTGGGCTATTGTTGTTTTATATGGTTTATATTGTAACAAGAGTATGCCACTAGGTCAGCTGCTTTCATTTCATAATTTATTCTTCTCTCAAGCGTTAAAATTTTCTCGACGTCTTCATTTACACAAACTATCGCGGCTGTTCTGTGAAAATGGAATCATTAAAAGTTGTTCGTAACCTCGAGGTCTCTTAAAACTTGGGAGCAGGAACGCCTTGAAATTTATCAGGCAACTCAAAAGTACTCGAAGGGAAGTCTGTCCAAGCCATTATTCCCCATTGTGCCTCACAATAAGATTTAACTAGCGGTCGATAGATAGCTCCGGCCCTATAACCAATTCGCGAGTGAACTGCTCACGTAATAGTTTTGTTGTTATCGTTCCGACCACTCTTCAGTTGCGTCTGGGACGATATTAAAAAGATTTGGCAGCGAGCCACACAGATATTGATCTTTATGCTTGGCCAGACGGCTATAGGAGTTCCCTAAGTGCCATGCCGGTTGGTTTAATGACTTCCCATGTTTGTAAGTTTTGGATACGATATATTTTATGTACTTGGCGATAGCTCCGGACAGTTACTGCTGTAGATTTCGTCGCTCCAACTTACACATATTTATTTTTACGCTCGGTACCTGTTAGTTGATGAATGCGTCGCCTTCGTATTGAGGAATGAATGTTATTTATCGTGAGTACTTAATTACGTTTCCATGTATTGTATCGCATCAAATTTGACTTTATCTGCGACCGCTGTCAGGATTCCATTAAAGCGGAAACGACGGTGGTCTCCATTTGAAACAAAAGTTTGTATTACCTGATAAAGAATCAACAAGGTTTTAGCTAATTCAGCGCACCTGCGTTCTTATCGTCTGCGCGAATTGGAGTCAGTATATTACGTATAACACCCATATATTGTTTAAAACGTGTGTAATTAAGCCGGAACGCGTGAAGGGCGACACCTGCGCTCGTATCAGGGATCGGGCGGTTACGGTTTATGGGGCATCTACCAAAAACAATGGAAATGGCATAAAGGAGAATGCGGGCCAAGGGCCAGGTACCAGGGGTGCAAGAGCAGGGGCGTGCGGGCCGCGGCGGGGTTCCACAATTTATGATTGCGCCGTGTCAGAGTGTTAATGAACGCAGTCTGTTGCTCTTTATTGAGATAACGCTCGCAATCGATGGCGGAGCGGGCGCAGAGCCATTACTTATTGCGTCGCCCGATCTTGCGTGTCTCTTTATATATCTACTTATTTTTTGCTCACCACATTCGTGCCAAGCAACTATTATTAACATCCCTCTGTGGTCATGAGATAAGCTAATCCATAAAGTTGTTAAGTCTTGTCGCTCGCTAAGCGAATACTCGCATATGTTATGCCTTAATAACGATGTAACTCTACGTCACTATAAGCTAATGCTAAAAGCTTATTCCGGCACTGTAGGTAATTTGCTTAAGATTAAAATTTATAGCAGTCGTAGTTTTCTCCGACCAATTAGTATCGCAGCTAGTTTTACTACGTAAGTATTCGAAATTTTCAGTTGTATATGTTTGTCTGATACTATCTGTATCCCAAGATGTGCATTAAAATTCCAGAATATTTTCCAACCCGTTTCCTCTTAATAAAATTGTTAGCAGTCGCCACTAGAGCCGCTCTGCTCTACATGCCTGTACATTTGCATACCGTTCAGCTAAAGGATTAATATAATGTTTATCTTAAGTGGCTGCTAGTTATCATAATTTCTTATCTACAAAATTGACACATGACAGTGTCCAGCGCATTTTTATACGGTGCGTACATTAAGATCTCGTGTCGGGAGAGCGGGGCATCTTGACGACGGCGCGTATCGAGACGATCGGATCTGATGATACGCGAGCGCGAATGATATCATCATCCACGGGTCGTATATAACGCTGCCACTGGGTACTTAAGCGCTACCGAGCGCACTCTCGCAATAAGTACCTACACGCTTCGGAGAATCACGGTCGATGATAAAAAAAACCAGGACGGTCCAAAGTAAAAGTAAGGCTTTTTGCAAACTTTATGTAGATCTCTCGCGATGGCAACGTCTGCTGTGCAAATCATATTTGAGCGTACTATTAGCTAGTTTCTTTAGTTTAACAACTATAGGAATTGTTTTCGATAAGTTATAGCGTGTATAATTTTGTTAAGTTAAATATTTGAATGTTGAGTAGAAATAAAAAATGTGTAAAGCATTTAGTGGGCGTGATCTATGTATAGTCTGTAGGAGTATACAATACTGAAAAGTGCATTAATCTATAATAACAATTGAATATGGCACAGTTGCACACGCATGGACCATAAAATATGATGTTATATACATTTGTATTACCAACTCTATTTCACGTAAAATACACAGGTAGATAACAATGACCGCATAATAGCGAAAAATATGGCGAATTTAAATTTAATCATGTGAATATTGCGACTTAATGTAAATTAATTGGAAACAAGATCTTAATTTCTTGTAGATATCGTCTTCAATGCATTTAGTTGAGGACTTAATACCATACTTTTACACTTTGTAATATAAAATACGAAACTTTATATTTTAAGTCTTACGAATGGACTTACTCGCAGCGTTTAGCAGTAAAATGAATTCTTAACAGTTATAATGAAATACATATGCATTTTCATACTGTTATTTTATTCACCATACATATTATCCGTTCAACGGCATTATGTCAGGAGTTGAAAAAGTACTTACCAACTTGTTGTATCAACGTTAATATGTATTTTTGACTGAATGGGAGACTCCATAAATATTGGTGTGTCAGAAAACACAATTTTATTACGGTGAGATAAGATGAGGCGCGTTTTCGGCACGACGAGGACAGTGTCCGTATTTTCAATTACGAAAACCTTTTTCACGGGAACAAACGTGTTGTTTGAATGCTGGTATGATATCTCCCTCATAAGATGCCATGTTCTCGTATCGCGGTTGCATTCCTCGGGAGATGCAACGAGATGCGCCTGGCTGAATCCGGTTGTTGCGATGTTATATTGGCACTTTATTACTTGGTGTTCTTTTCGTTTAGAAATCGAACTAAGACTGATAGACTGGTAATTTTGTAATTCAGACATTACTTCCTAAAGTCATCATTTTTCTTCTCTGCTTGTTTTTGCTTTAGCGTTACGATTCATGGCGGAATCCGCCTTGCAATTTGGCGCGTGCGCTAATCAGCTTTCTCGTGCTCGGTCTAGTCTAGAATCATCTCGTGCCATCTTCCACCACGACGACAGCATAGCATTTACCCCGCACATCGCCGTTCAATGGTGCTACTCGGTCTCCTGATATCTATCACACGTGTGCTATAGCGTCGCTTATGGCGTTGGTTACCATTTCATAGATGCAACTTTTTTTTTATGGTTACGCGGCTATACTCACGTTGATCTATCGTGAATAAATACGTCACGTACGTATGTACGTGATTAATACATAAATAAATACGAACACACGAATCCTTTAGTAGTAAGATGCAATATTACCTAATCCCCATAGCCTCGCCTGCATTCATTTATCTTCTTTAATTTTTTTAAACTATACCTTTTTTATGACAATAAATAATAAACAGGTGGACAGATAAGTGTTTGTTCTTGAGTCCTAATCGTTATTAGTGATTTTCAGTGTGTGCTATCCGCGACACAGCAAATCCTAGTGGTGGATGTGTTAAATCGCTTAGTTTAAAATAAGAGTTTATCGCATAGGTACTATAGCATAGGTACTACGCTCGTGTGTGACCCACTCCAGTAGCGCCATCTACTGGCGACTGTAGGTAGTAAACACTATACGAATTCGTCGATTACAGCGACCGGAAATAACAAACGAGTAATTACCGCTCAAAAATTACCCCACGATAAGGTAACCGAAAGGGATGGAGCCTAAAAGTGGACAACACGCGTGTTCAGTAAATGGTTGTTCAAGTCGCAGTAATGTTACCAGTACACTCACAAATGTTTCAACATTTACCACTATTTGAAACGAATATGCCGAATTGTGAATCGAAATGATGTGTCAGTGATATGGGTATCATATTATGGTAATCATAAGAACACTGGAATCACATTTCGCAAGTGTGTCGTAAATAACATGCCGCCATGTTTTGCATATTATTATTATTATTTGCATATACATTGTTTAGTAGTTACTCATTGCTGTCTTCGTTCCATACGCAGCAATGAACATCGTCATTGTCCTGATGACGTTTTGTCGGAAGTTCACGAAACGAGGCGGGTATAATACAACAGTAACGTCATAAGCGACCTGTATAAAAATGTTAAATCTAGCCAAAAATGTCAGAATCTACAGTCGACTTTCGAATATAAACGTTTATTGTTGTTTTAATTGTTATAGCAGTAGCAACGACTTTCAGATCTGCGACGGAATTTAAAAGTGTTGTGTATATTGTGGGGCCAAAATCAGCGTTTTGTTTGAAGAAATGCTCTATGTTTTTTCCATTCGCTGGACGATTATAAAATAGAACTTATTAATTTAAATTAAACATTTCTTCTACTTTTGAGATTGTATTGAAAACTAGGAGTTGCACCGAGGCTCTATGCCGGAGTATGCCGCATGCCGCGTGCATCAGTCGACGTCCGCCACTTATCGACGATGCTATCGGCCGATACTCATTGTTCGAATACAAGACGCCCATTTAAATGTTGTTAAACTTAGCGTACGACTTGATGAATACCTCGATGATAGTTTATCTCCGCAGTGCCTCCAGTGCCAGATCGAATATCTGGATCGGATACCGGGAATACCTTGCGATTACCGAGTTATCATGCATTATACGAGTATTAATTTTGTTTCTCGGTGATTTTTGTTTTGTACCTGTTTGCAGGATTTAATATGTTCTATTTATTTTGTTAATATTATTTGTTGTTTGTCTACAGGTAATTTTGTGTTCAAAAAGCTATCAGATACGGATATAAGACAAAACTTAAGTGGTAAGTCATCAACTCGATACCGTTCCATTGCAGGACACGGGTGTCCTCTCAGGATGAGGATGGTCAAAGGTCATGATTGTAGAAGTTATATTTAAATAATTAAATTATAAAACTGGTTCTTATTGAAAACATTCAATGAATAGTTGTTTTAGTTTATTAAGTACTTACCGTTACAAAAATTGGTGTTGCAAGGAACCGATCTAATTAGATCTGACTTGCCCAGTCTACATTACTGTACCATGTAGAATGTCGACTTAAAGTGGTTTGTTTTAGTGTACCTAAAGCACACGACACGCTATTTTAAAGATAATGTCATAATTAAATCATTACTATGGTAACCCTCCAAACGCGAGCCCGAATCAAAAGAAAAAGAAAGGAATGCCTGAAATACAGAAAAAACTAAATCTCTTGTAAATTCACTTCCTCCACTAGTGGCGTGCGTGTCAAAGATACATGGCTAGGTACGTGAAGAAAATTGTCCAGACTGTAGTATGACTTTTGTTGCTTCTAGAGCTCAGAAGTCAATCAAACAGTTTACGCAACCTCTTGACCGCCATACCGTTAAAGGGTCATGGGCTCACGGGATGGACATACAACATTTCCCACGATGCGTGCCGTACACGTTTCAATCTTGGCATTATGTTGAAAGTAAGTATGAACAAAAAAGTAAGAAAGGATGGAAGAAAGAAGGATACATGATGGAATAGATGAAAAATACATTTATATGACTACAATTTTTTTACATTTCAAACACAACTCCAGTTTACCCTTGAACTTCTAAACTCCATAATAATGAGCGCATTTTTTGTCAGCCTGGGCTTAGGCATATACGGCATAAGTGACGGTTTCCCGGTCGCACGCTATACAATATGATTAATCATAAATAAATAAATAAAATTGAATTGCAGGGAAACAATTACATTCTGTTGAGATCTTAAGATCTGTCACATTTCGGGCGACATTCAAAACTGCGTGCGGTCTGTTTCTCACATTAATGTGTGCATTTGCACTTAAAATACTTGAAAACGCCAAGTTATTAATCGTAACCACTAAAATTCATTGCTTAGCAGGTGGCTTTATGTCTCTAGTATGTAATGGCCATGGCTTGTACGTCAAGTTTAACAGACATACCTGCCAACTACCAACTACGCTATTAAGCCGTTTATAACTAAATCAAACGTAACCTTTGTTTTTCCAAATTCTATAATTCTATGCAATTCCGAAGTTATTATATTCCGCGTTCCTTTAAAATTAAAGAACGAAACAAAACAGACAATTTAGGCCACTGCAGTAGGTATGTACTTCAAGAAACCCTTAATTACTATTTAAGACTTTTCATCGAGTCCTACAAAAATGAACAATGAAGTCGTCTTTGTTCTTCCCAGTTCTCTCGCAGAAAATAATAGGCAAAAGGCTTATTAGAATTTGAAAGCACGAATCCACGCTAATTGGACAGAAGTGAAATGGTCTTTCAATCTTCAACTACCAATTAAAAGATCGATTACCTCAGTTCGTAATTGTAACACAATTGATTTTCTTCGCTAATGGTTCCGGGTTTGATTTCCGCTCAGGGAAATATGGGTGCGCTTAAGAGTGGCTACTTAGTTGCTCAGAAACGTTGTAGCTAGAGTTGTTGTTTGTTTATGTGTGTGAGTGGATTTGTATCTTTATAAGTTACTAATTTTGTATCAGATCATAACTATACTATCAAGATACTTTCGTTTTGAAGCATTGTTTTAAGCGGACTTATTGCAGCTCTTACCCATTGAAACGTATAATTCACTGTCGTTAGTGACTTATTAACTATATTTTTCTTATTCTACATAATACGGTTCGTATTGATTGGTATTATAAATTCTGATTCAAATTAGAATTTATTTTATGAATCTATCTACGTTGATTGGTTACATTTCGAAATATTCCGATTGGACACGGAAGCCGTTTGACTGTTGCCGAAACTAAAGCGTTTAATCGATTTTTTATAGGTAATGCCGATTTAGAACAGCCTGTTGCGAATTCATCCGGGTTTTATTACTATTCAAGTTTGTTTATGAAAGAGGTTGGTGCCCTCCCATGGTCCCGATGTCTAACGCCCACTACCCCAGTATCGCTTTCATAATATATATTGAACTTTATGCACTTGAGCAGCTCTGGATTAAGTACAATAGGTTATGATACTTAACGGTATTTTCATTAGATACGAGTAGGTTTAATGTACAACCATCGTCTAGTATTCTATGATGGACTAATATTCTGAAAGATGGTAGATTGTGTTCTGAGAATAGCAAGAATAGCGTACGAGCTAAAGATCCACGAGTTAAGAAAAAAAAAAATTAGATGAATTTGTAAATAAACGTTCAGAGTGATTATTCTTTAATTAATTTATATAAATAACGGTTGTGATTGAAAATCACTCCTCTAACCTAACCTAACCACGAACTCTGTGTAAAAGAAAACCAAACAAATGTTTTATATAGTTCCTTGGTAAAATAATTTAAATGTTTACTGTTAGGCTGTTTACGTACCATTACCTAAACTAAACTAAAACATCCCACTCTAAGCGGTTATAACAGCACAAAATAGAGTTTCATACACAAATGCGAACTACAAGTACCGCCGCGGGATACGACTACACTTTGCGCAAAATTACGCCTCGCTAGTAGTGTTGAGCTAGGCTCTTTGTTCGAACGGATCTGTTTTCCGAAACTTCAAATCCGTTGCAAAAAAGTTCGAATCGAATTCCATTTTGCTTTAAACATTTAAAACGACTTTAGTATTCGAACATTTCAAATAATCATTGAATCTCTTTCGTTTCGCTCTAGTTTTCTTTTTTAAAGAAATACCTTTAAGTATACAGGTCAGAGTATTTGAATGACCTTCAATATTGATATCAAATTAATAATACGCCTGTGCCATTGTGAGTAGTTTCCTATCTGGTAATCTAGAACTTAAACTTAAATCAAACAATATTCCAACAATTCGTTTGCAATTTGAAAACTCTTCATTATAGTCCCTTGAATACAAGTGCACTCAGTGAATGCTTATTTATTTACATTGATTTAGTTATTGATTTAAGATTTATCCTATTATTATGTTATATCTTATATAATATTTGAGTGGATTGAATTACTTTAAAACTACTTTATATCTCGGAAATACATATGGTCATTGCTTAAGACCACACTCAAGCAATAGCCGAACTCCACGCCGATCAAGTAGCGTGCTAAAACCAAAGACTAGACTTAATCCTTTTCCTTAAACTCAACGTCATTATTTACCTTTTGACTTCCCACTGCAGAGCACGGGTTTCCTGACAGAATGAGAATAATTAAAGCCATGCTAGCCAAGAGCGGGAAGGAAAAGTTCACAAACCTTTGGCAGAACATTATGGAAAACTTGCAAGCGAGTAAGTACAATTTAAATTCTAAAACGCACATAACTTCTAAAAGACTAAGCGGTTGAAGCGGCCGGAATTTCAACCATTCGATCACAACGTTATTTTTCTAATTACTAATTTTCTATAATCCCAATCGTAATCAACAGATCCAATCCGTATGTATATATGTGTAGTGTTTTGTCTCCCAAGATTTTTAATCGGATCTAAAGAGATAGACTTTGTATATCAACGAAATCATCACAAGCGATAGCTAGTGTTATCTATAAATAACTTTAAAAAAACAGGTTGTTTCATGTTCATTAGTTCTCCGATACCTGATTTACCTAATAGGTTTTCGAATGTTAACTGTACCATCAACGGAAAAATGGAATTAGGATTTGTTTGTAAAAACTGAAGTGAAACTTAAACTTCCAAAGATCTCCCTCACTGGATTACACGAATCGAAATTTCATGCGGGCGAAGACAAAGCAAACGCTAGTTACTTATACTTACAGTTTTCCATTCTTATTCGAGTAGGGATTAAATCGGAGTAAGACTGCTTTCATATTGGACGATACGATATCACTTATCGAATGATGGTAGACACACACGCCGGAGTAAGTGCATATTTATAGCACACATACAAAAGTTATATAGCAGCAGCGTATCGTCTATCGCTTACCGAAAACGATATCGTAACGTGCAATGTAAAAACGCTCTCAGAATCACTGAGTAATGAGTGTGGCATTAGCCGCTTGTTACCAGGTTTACCATGTGGTAGAATTTGTATACAGTTCTAAGGCATTATTGCTATATATCTACTGTTTTACGAACAATCTGTAAATAATTTCGGATAGGACGAATGTACTTAATTAACTGTACCTACCATTTACTGACTTGGCTTAAATTATTTCCGTGGTTGGGAACAGATGACTACTGATTGTAAGTATGTTTCTTTGTTCACATTGAAAATTAACATAAATATTACTTCTTTGTGTACAAAAAAAATTACAGCTATGTAACAGTTTTCCATCCCTACATCGGAGTAAGGAGAACGCGCAGCTATGATTGCGGCGTTAACCGTTAAGACGGTAGTTCGCGGAAACGTCCGCATTACTTGACTCCACTTGCTATCTCCAACTTAACCTGATTATATTAAAGCGATTCCGGCTATTCTTGCTGTGCGTTACTGCATAGTACTATTCTGATCGCCTTTGAAAAGTACTCAAATGGGAATACTTCGGAAGCCTCGCTGCGTTTGTTGTTGGATTTTTGCTATTTGAGTTAAAAAATCCAAAGTTTTGGTCACATTTAGATTTACGTTACTTTTTTATTGTACGCGTACTATTTATTTGTGTTGTATCGCACGATTTTTAATTTAATAACTTTAACCAGTAATATGAAAGCGTACTTTTCAACTCTCCTCATTTGGAGCATAGCTTTTCTTTCTTTACTGTATTTGGGATGTGTGGCGCCTTAGGAGAGATGGCCAGTAGTAGAAACATGCGAACTAAAGGAGATGAATAATGCAATGTTAAACAGAAATTATTTATTTATTCATTACTCCTTCTACATGATACTCACATCGGCTTTCGATTCGCCTTCACGTAGGCAGAAAATTTTCCCGTATGTTTCCAACGACTCTTTCCGCCTGTCGAGATCGGTGTAGGCCGATGCATAAACAGCTGAGATAAGTGAACTATGAAACGAATAAATCGTCAGCAGTTCTCAATTACAAGTGGCTGAGATGAATCAGGTTTTCATCGCGAGGCTTATTAATGGTCAGATTACGATACTGCTTTATTACTGACGCGGAAAATAAACTGGCCAATCTGTGAATGGCAAATCGTGATCACCCATGGATGTCTGATTGGAGTACTTTACGAGTCTTATATTGAAGCATGATTTAAATGACAGATTTATTAGTGTTTTCCTACCGCTCAACTGCTCGTCTAATTGTAATTGTAAATTAAATGGTATAAAACGCGAAAGGAATACGCTTCCTTACCACCCTCGGGCTCCATCATCATACACTTATTCAACAGATTCATTGCCAAAGTATACATTTGTATTGGCACAAAACAAACAAGTCCAGCAAGACTAGGATACTACTACTACTATAGGTACTATAATATGATATTTATGTCACTTCGTCCATGTATTGTTTTTTCCTAGATTTAAAGAACAGAAAAATCTGATCAAGTACTTAGCCAATTTCGATCAACTCAAAAAATATAGTTCCTTCCTTGAACCATTTGGGGGCAATCATTCTAGTGGTTTAAGTGAGATGAAGCAACAAATTAGTCATTTACAATTTTTTTTATTAATATTGTATATGTATATTTGTAAAGTTTCTATTAATATAGAAAACAAACCTAATAAAAGCGTTTTAAAAATTTATTTTCGAAATTACGTTTATCGGGGATCACGGGGCGCTAATGCTGATATTTGAAATTCAAAAGAAAGTGATCAACGCGATGGACGCCAAGGCTTGCTTCCCTGCTGAGCGAACCTTAAGGAATAACTGCCATTAGGTAGGTAGCCCTCTAGCAGATGAAAGTAGTAAGTAGTGATAAATCGCTATCGACGGTCACAAATTGAAACTGATGATCGCGCATGGTACTTAATTAATATTGTGAACAAAGTTGCAAACGAACATGCAGTAGTCTTATGTGGCCACTGCCGCCCTTGTACACCTGTAACCACCGTCAACAAGAACTGAAGGAATAGGAGAGTGTGGGCAAGTTAGTCTAATTAGCAAGTTAGTCTAATTACTTTGCTAATATGAATAGTTACAGAATAGTGGTTACTAGTTAGTAAAAAGTCTGTAGGAATTAAAAGTACTAGTATACGTTGATCTAGTGTGCAATTATGGTGGGATTTTTATACAGTTCCAGTAATTGCTGTACAAAATATGTAAAAAGTTGGATCCTTCTATACTACCAAAGGCAGGAAACCACTTACGATGTAAAAACATAGCAGCTCAATCAGACATGTTCTGTGAGGCGGTGGACGGTATAAGCGACTCATAATAAAACGAAAGATTACAATGAGATGATAAGAAACGAATCAGAAATCTTGCCGAAAAAACGTAGTAACCTACCTATTATGAGGCGGTAATTTTACAAGGGATTCCTCGGTACGATATGGGGCCAATCATTACCCGGCCGAGGCATGCACTCGGTGCATCGAGTCGGCTTTTTGCGAGATCTACGGAGATATCCGTGGGCTTAAATATGCTGCGAGGTCTATAAGCCGATCAATGCGCTTACAGGTATTTCGAAATCCATCCCATCGCGCTTTATTTCGCTTTTGATTGAGCGTTCACCGTCTGGAACGTGTTAACGACGGGTCTTATTAAAAATCTACCTCTAAAAAATCATTTTACATTTTTCAAGACGTCTAAGACGTTCCATGCAGTGGATTCGAATTGGATTTTATTCTCTTACGTGTTTTATACATTCTTTCGGCTTGGTAAAAGTCTTATATACTTTATTGTTCCGTGCACCTCGCGTCGGGCTGGCTCGTTAACGCGACCTTTTGGTTATTTATTATATCCTCCTCTGAAAATACAATTTCCAATTCGAATACCAATAAATTTAAGGCTGTGCATACATTGGTATCCTCTTAAAATGATTGCGCGTTCGTAATTGCTTATCAGTTTCTAAACGAAAGTACATTACACGCACAGAATAAATAAAAATCTCAGCGCTCGCGCTGTCAAGGAGTCGCTCTCGAAACTATTTTCTATTAAATTTATTGGTCCGAGGAAAAGTTTTACGCGATACTAAAGAGTATTAAGAGTCTTATTTTATGCATTCGAATACTTTCCGTTCGTAATTCCCTCGACAGTTTAATGTAAACACTCAGAGTCGCGATTGTTAAGGAAAGAACAATTCAGACGATACAAGATAAAAGCGAAGGCGTGAAATAAATTTATTTATTACTGGCAACCAATTGGTACTTAATTGGCGTGTCAGGGAAGAAGGGCCGGGGTCTCCGCAGCATCGAGAATGGAAATGATGTTGGTATATATAAGAGGTTTTCCTATGAATAATGAGACTGGTAGAGGCACGCCAATTCGTTTCGAACAAGATTGCTGGAAGTAAACTGAAGGCAAAAAATGTAATCACAAGCAAATATGCAGCGCTATTAAACGCCTCGAAACTTTTATTCCTTTTCTGATATTGTATTCTGTAGTTTAAATAGTTAACGCACGCTTTTCTGTTATTCAATTATATGTCGGTTCCAAGTGAAAATTATCTATAGTAATTAGTAATTTAGAGTAGACTATTATTTGAACATTACAAACAACTGGGTTTTTCATATCCAATTACGAGATTAGGTTGGTACATCTCACCCTTGTAAATTCTTGTTGGATAACTTGACCTATCGCAGTTTGCTCGTGAATACTGATCGTTATTATAGCGGCATTAAAAAAACTTGAGAGCACAAATCGTGCATAATTTGGTTACTAGCTGGGATAACCTTTATTTTTACTTTTGTTACCATAATTTACTTTTCTCACGAGCTGTTATCACTTTAATGATAAATAGAGAATATGTAATAGCTCCGATGGAAATAAATTTGCTTTTTAATCATAATATCGTCGAGTTACGCATAGGCACTCGTTCTCAAGCCATCCATATTAATGTAACATGCAGTTATGAATCAGCTTCATCAAAATACAAGAACTATTAGTGTTAACATGCACCAACACGGTATACACGACAGAATATATAAATCATGTTTTGTACTTAAATAAAACGTAGGAAAACATATTTTTTTCTTAAAAATCCTGTAAGAGTTACTATATTATGATTAATACTTTCACTGTTATGAAAGTTAAGCAATCGATCAACTTGAAGACAAATTAGAAACTACCTCAGTGCAATGCTTGCAATGCAATTCCAGTGCTTAGCCTGTTTCTGTGTAGACTGAGCTTGACAGGTCCCGATTGGCGGCGAGGACCAGTGAGGAACCATCCGGTGCCAGCAGTTCGACAACTGGAACGTGTGAATAAGGAATGACCGACTTAATTTAATGGACTATTGGTTTAGTGAAGTAAACATAAACAAACGTACCTGTAAAACCTGTTAAACATACCTGTGATCCTACCATCATCTAGATAGATTCTATTGTTTTGTCGCTTGTTATGACTCAATCGCAATTACTTATGTGATGTGTAAGATTTGTGTATATTATTTTCCTCAGTATTGCTCTAGGTCTGTCTGCGAATGGGTGCGAGCATCGCGTGTGGTTAGCTGCTATTACTTGAGATACGGTTTTCTTAATCACGGTCTCGTTTGTTAGAGATTTATGCCCCACCTGTTGCGCCAATTATTTACATTCGGAAGTCATTCCTCTTGCGCTGGAATCGTTTTATTAATGAGTTAGATTGCACGAGCTGCGATGACGCCCGTCGTTTGCATAAGTATTCTGAAGGGCCGAACTTCCCTTCCCGCCTGAGATTGTCTTTGCATTACCAATAAACTTTCTGTCGCCTTATTTATAAAACTGACCGTTTTATTACGATTCTAGACACATCGCTGACGCCACAAAATTAAAGAATTCTCATGAGAACTCTCCACCGACATCCATAATCTTCTAATCGGTTCAAATTAATCATCTTTTATCATTAATCTCACGTACAGGCTTAATGAATGCTAAAGGTGATAAAATTTGAATAAATATGATGTATAGAGAATTAGTAAATAAGGTGTGAACCCGTGTCCGCGCTGTCGCAACGTCATGATACGTCGTGTTGGCGGACAAAAAATACTGCAGATAACTTTACATTTTTAGCCGTACGTCCTCCGACTAAAAGATGATAGGGGACAAATGTGTTTAAGATATTTTTTACGAGCGTACACAAACCTAGATGATTGATACCGGTTCTGCCACATGATATTTACACTACTTGGCGTTGTAAAAATATGGTTGCTATTTATTAACGTCGGTGTAAAACTCGAAACCTGCTATTAGGGTAAGTATCGAGCTGGGAATGCCGATAATTTGGTGATTGAGCCCCTTGAGTTCGTCTGAGCCGGTGTCGGCACCTGTAGTGCGAAGTAATGCGGTATTCTTGAAACTTTTATGAAATATTTGCCTTAAGTAAATAAATGCTGTATGCCCGTGAGGTGATAAATACGAACATTTTTTAAAAGTTCTCGAAAAACACGAGTATTAAACGTACAGAGCATTCTGAATATTTCCTACCAACTTGGTAAAATAAAATAAGTATGCAAGAAATAAATACCTATGCAAGAGGTATAATTCTGATGTCTCTTTATATTGACTATTACCGATTGCGTGTGGTCGAAATTCGACTGTTGTGTCTGTAACGTAACTTCAGATGCCAAATGTTTTGAGTTTCAAATTCTGCAACGTAAAACAATCAAACCGCAGTCATAATTATCAAAACTAATGCACATTTAAATGCATCTCATAATACAACAATAGAAAAGTACTTCAGTTTCTTCTTATGGTAGGTAATTTCCATTAAGCTGTCTATTCATATTTTGAGTTGGATGCAAACATTCTCCTGTCTATTTCCTTGAAGTACGTTCGTTCAACTTCTTCGTTCTTCTTCCACGCATAACACGAAAAATAGGTGCGTGTATCAGTGTGTACAAGCGCAGCAAGTGACACGTGTTATTCAAAATTGTTATTTTGCTAACCAAAACCATTTGACTATACAAAGATTTAGCTACTAGGGTAGGCCGGCGAAAAATTATATAGGTTAAGTGTGTATTATAATATTCTCAGCTGATTTAGATAGGTATTGTCTATCGTGATATTAGGGATTGCCATAGGATGAGAAACTGATTTCAAAATCTGTAACAAATTTTTGTTATTTAGATATTACTACTGTTTTAAGACATTCGTCGAGTGTGCCGCTTGTTCCTTATGACGAAATAAATAATTTCATTTCATCATTTTTATTTTCATTGAAAAAATATACTTCATGTCATGGACACTCAGTGTGTACATTTCATTAATATTGAAGACTCAAATGAAATGGCAACGATCAATGCGAATAATTTATTATTTTGAAATTGAATTTAAATTTTTTAGTAGCATGGAAGCTAGTCGCGTCTGTTTGATTTAAATCTTTATATACAATTATATATATTGAGTTTTACAACTACTTAACATTACTAAGTTACATTAAAACAAGGATCTAAAAAGGCCTATATGACTTTGTGATTAGCTTACAACTCCTTTTCAACATTTTTAAATTCTCTGTTCAAATTAAGAATACGAGTAGGAGAAAGTATAAGAGCTTTTCCTTTAATGCTTCGCAGAATACTCCCGAATTCCAATTCAAAAGTTCACTAACTTAGAATGTAGAGCAGTTTGCGCGGAAAACTTAAAGTATCTTGGCATTTGCGCGTTTCATCCGCCGCCGAAGCGGGCTTTAATTATGTAAGTTTATTGTACTTCACCAGTTCTAGACTAAAGTCTAAATAAATGTGAAGTTCGAAAAGTCAATATTCGATTGGATTTGTATAATTTATGTGTAGACTGGTCAGCGAATCATTTGTATTTATTTATTCGGTTATTTCCTTTTTATTATCTTATAAGTAGCCACTGCTCGTGTAACATGATGTAACTAACCTCTAACAGGATCGCTAACCTACGAATCACTGTATAGCGTTTTTTTCTCTCGTTGCTTCTTTGTGTCATCCATCCATCCATCAGCATTTAAAGGTCCACTGTTGGACATAGGCCGCCCCTAAACGACGCCACGTCAACCGTTCTTGTGCCCATTGAATCCAGCAGTTTCCCGCTGTTTGGATAAACTACACTTTTCCGACAGAAATATAGACATTGGAGGGTAAAGCAGTGATACCTCCCTGATCAAACGGTCTTAAAGTGTACCACCTGGTAGGCTGATACAGGCTTGACACAACTTCTATTGACTTCTGTAAGTATCTTTAGGAATCTATACAAGGACATCCTTAACATACTAAGTATTTTTTGAATGTAAGTCTTATCACAGATTACTAAATAGTCACAGATACTTCACTCCTTACAGAATCTCCAATACCCAGTGCTATAATTGTCTACTGTTAACGTCGTCGATCGCTGCTAGCAAAAATGTACCTTAACGTTCAAGCGTAAAAGCTATTATTCCTTCGCAAAATCGCGATGCCGCGGGCGGTGTAGACTTGCAGAAAACGCAATAGAATAAGGCTACCTCTTTGATAAAAATACCATTACTCAATATCCGAGTCCTTCCTGGCTTTTCATCCATGCCACAGTCAAACGCTTGTTTATATTTTAATAATACCTAACCTTACTCTAAAACTTTACGTCATTTATTAAATAATGTTTATTCCCCTCTAATAAATGCCTCAAAATATTTAAATTCAGACAATTACAAGGGTTTTAAATGTCCCCTTACAGGACCTAATTATTGTAGACCGTTACACAAGCTACACTTTTTAACTAAAACAAGGCACAGGTAGGTACCGTGCATTTTCCGGGATGTAGCCTATATCACCCATAAACAAATGCAAAAAATGACGTCGAACCGTCGGTCGCCGCGTCGCTGTGCGGCAGCGTGAAAGACTTACAAACCAACAAACACACATACTCACACACACACATTTCATTATTCTTTTTCTATTTATAATATTACTAAGGACATCTATGTCACACACCTAGAACAACTATACGAAATTTAAAAAAATATATAAAGCAAGAATTACATTATTTGGACTTATTACCGTTGTTAAATAAGAGAAGAAAATAGATAAAATTACTTTAAACATTATAATAGAAACTAAGATAAAAATGTATTAAATACTGGCTTTTCATAGTTGACTATTCTATACCTATTTACATTTTAGTGAAAAAGTTTGGTTTCGAGGTTTTTAAAAAAAAAACTATAGGTTAGATAAACATTGTAAACGAATTCTTGCAATATTTTTTAATGTAGTTAAAAAACCGTAGAATTGCGTCCGTCCCGAATCCGGACACATTCTAACTGTACACAATACCCAATTTCCCTCGACCGGCGGACATCAGTTAAGTGTTCCGTAAGTATACCGCCTCGGGGTGGAATTCCAAAGGAATATCGACCAAGTTTGATGTTTTGACAAGCGTTATCGCCAGATGTAGGTACGCATGAACTTTATGATATGAAACAGTTAACTATAAGGTTGTTGTTTGATGGTTAGTTTTAAAAGACAACCACACAATCATATTCAATAAAAACAACAAATAAACTGCAGACAAAATAATTTAATGAGATAATAATAAGGTTGGTGGTAGACAGCGAGTAATACCAACATGTGGAAGGGAATGGGGGAGACCGTTGCCCAACAGTGGGACAGTAAAGGCTAGGAAATAAAAACAAAATGTACTGAGTTAAAGTATTTATTTCACTAACAAAGGTAACAAAGTTGCTGATAAAAAATGTTCTCAAAAAACGCTTTCAAATTCTATCAAACGTACGTATAAAAATCTCCAGTGCAAATACTCGTAGATATAGTCAGAATACTTTCTAGTTTAATAAACTGTTTTGGCGAAAGATTTTAATGAGCCAAAATTGGTTAGGCCTTACAATGATGGAATCTCTTGTTATGTCCGTCATTTTCATAGGTATCGCTACGACCACCGTCTTATGTACCGTGTAATCTTATATCGCATTTAATTATAACTCTCGATCGGAAATAACCGTTTATTCGTTTGAGGAGTAAATGTAGATATCGGCCGGGCGATAATTGGTACGTGTCGAAAACGACTCGGCGCCATAGTTAGCACCTCGCACTTGTTGTTTGCCCGTGATTCGCTTATCCGTTATAGTTTATTTTTTATCCCACGAATGCACGTTTAGTAATCCTTATGCGGTAGAAAATAAGAGTAAATGTCGGCTAAACCACACTTCGCTTATCTTCTTCGTAATATAATTTGATGAAGGCGCGTTATTTAGTATTTAATAAACAAAGACATAGGATTGAAATTGGATTGAATTCAGCGTTCTTCGTTTACCCTGTTCGCAGTTACGCCGCCTGTCAACGTGCAAACACGACTTAAGTTTATTTTACTAACACAGCTGCGTGATGGGTCTTTGTTTTTAGGCAAAAGTAAAAAAAAAATTAATCAGTTGTGTGTTCTCCGATGTGGTGAAAATTCAACGCCTCCCACGATTGTGTATACTCGAGACTCACACAATAATTGCACAAAATGTTTATGTAGTGCAATTATTGGATTTTGATAACAATATCTATAATCTTGGGTTTATAAGTTTGCATATCTTTCAATATGTGACGACAAATAAATCGCTTCAGAATAATTAACATTATGCATACATAATATACCAGTTAAAAAATAATGGAGCTATCCTATTAAACAATTTAGGATTGTCAAAGGATTCTTTAAAATGTAATGTAAAGAGCAAACGACCATGCAGTCCCACAAACCACTGCCGTCTATTGACATTTATGAAAACTTCGAATAGGACTGTGCGAAGGATTGTTAGTACCTACGTTAGTAAGACCTGTTGGTATAAGGTGTTACGAATATTAGTTGGTAAGTATTCCTTAGTAATAAGACTGGGAGCTATGACTGCTAGTGTAAGTTAGTCCTGTTAGTAAATATTAGTAATCGCCCAGTTAGTAATCGGTAGTAGGTAAGTAGGTCCTATTCGAAGCTGTTATTCGATGCGTTTCTACCCCTGAGGACTGAGGTGGTCCCATCTGGTATAATAAGTGTAACCGACATCCACACCTCTTCGACCGGAACACGATTCTTGCAATATTTATCTAAATTTAAAATTAAAATATGGTGCCAGATCGTTGCACATTATTTTGTGTTGTATTTTTTAAATTTAAAAAATGTTCCAGATGGGTCATCAGATTTGTTTTTGGCGACTCACGGTATAACACCGTGCACCGGCCGCGCCGTCGTGATTTATCTGCGCGCATCTCCGACCTGCGAACAGCTCGTTTATTGCCCGCTCGTTATTTATAATTTATTTTTAACGGTCACCGATTTGTTGCCTCGCTATATTATCCCATACTGTACGTTACGTCGGATTTCTCTCAAGGCGACGTGTGAGTGTAGAGTTAGACGCGGTAGTGCGACGGCAACGCCGTCATTCTAATTAAGAGGATGCATCCATCCTCACTTGAAAATGAAGCGGATGGATTATAGATCAATCACGGAGTGGAG
>DWLO01000316.1:0-22169 GCA_018245335.1 Dalla quadristriga
GAGCCCCAGCGCGCCCGCCGCGCCCGCCGCCGGCCGCAGCGGCACGCTCCAGCAGCAGGAGTGCACCGTCGGACAGTTGTCCAACACGTAACCCATTCCTTGGGATTTCAACGCGATACGGTCGTGTCATTGCTTTCCGCCGCCGACGATGCCAGATTGACGTTGAGTGAGCGACGTCACTTTTTAGTTTTTATATTTTCTTTTCAAAGATCTTTGAATAATGCCGGCTATTCAGCCATTTTTTTATAGTGTCCGTTCCCACCGCAACCACCGTGGACCTTTTGACTTGCGGCCGTGCGGGCCGCGACGTGGGAGCGCACACCGGTTAGTAACGGCGATAGTGTCCCTATCTCTATCTGTTGCGCAGTCTGGAAGTACATATAGTCTAAATCCGTTCTACAGCTCGTCAAACTGCACTCACCCTTCACGGTCCTCTTCATGAGCGCGGTGACCATGCGCCGCACGCTGGCGAGGCGCGCGCGGCGGCGCGGGCGCACCGGCGCGCGGCGGCAGCCGCCCGCGCGCGGAGGCGCGCCGCCCCCGGGGCCCGGCGGCTCGATGGGCGGCAGCGAGAACCTCTCGCGAGCGAAACTCTCGGGTCGCGCGTATTCGAGATCTCGCGCGAGGTGTGGCGGGGGCAGCCGCAGCGGCGGCAGCAGCCGGTGGTACGGCAGCGGCCGACGCGCGCCGCAGCCCCCGGAGCCGGCGCTCGAGCTGAACCACAGGTCGCTAGAGAACAGCGAGGACGACAGGGTGTCGCGGCTCAGCTCCAGGTAGGTGCGAAGCGGGTCGAGCGCGCGCGGGCCCGCCTCGCGCCGCGCGGAGGACGTGTCGTAGTCGTAGGCGTCGGTGTCGTCGCGGAAGGCCGGCGACGCGGCGCGCGGGGGCGCAGGCCGCAAGTGGCGGCGGGCTCGCGCCCCGCGCGGCGGCGCCGCGGCCATCACGGGAGGCTCGGGCGCCAGCACGCCGAACGGGTGCGAGAAGTAGAACAGGCACAGCGGCCGCCCCTGGAAACCGATACACCCTTGTCGTCACGGCCTTCGGGTACCAAACCTTCGTCCGGCCCCGACGGCTCGCCGCCGTCGTTGGCGCCATTCATGTAACAGCTTCTACCTTTGGAGCTGCCGTTCGGAAGACAGTAAAGTGTAGATATAGCGTAACGGAAACATAAAGCGCTGAATTGGCCGTCTCCGGCACTCGTGAGGAAGCCGAGTCGCCTTGCACTGTTTTCATAGCAACAAACAGGCCCGAGGGGTCATGGTTACCGTCGCCTGGGACGAGCGACGCCGCGGCGCCAGAGATGTCGCGAATGCTATAGAACTACTATTTCTGAGCACATTTTTAAGAACCCGTCAGTTTACTGATATAGCCCCGAAGAAATTTCTCCACAATATACACGTGCGGAGAAAAATAATTGATTGCATCAGGCGTTGTAGGGCAACGGCGGTTTACCCATCGTAGTATGACGCGGTTCCGCGAACCTCCCAGCTGCCATTGACGACTCCGCGGCGCGTCGGTCGGTGACCCTGACTGACGAGCTAGGAGTCCCGGGCCGGTGCAGACATTTACTTGGCAGATAAATGCTTGTGGTCGGGTCTCGGGTGTAAAATGTGGTGTTTTCTGTGTGTCCGACACCCGCATCGGGCGCTCCGCAGGATCCCTAGTGCGAGGCCCCGGCGGGGGACGTGCCTGCAGGTCGTCGGTGGAGGTGGCGGCGTCCGCGCGCGCGCCCGCCATCGCTAGCCGCGCCGCAGCCGCGCCGGCCCGCGCGTCGCCATGGTTATCCCGCTCGATAACAACTTTCAACAACACCCACAACCACTGCCACTTTCAACTGCTTCTAATTGATGTGGTGAACACCCGAAACACTTATGGTTTAATTGCGCCCGTACGCGAACCGCGAGCACTGATAACCGAGGCGCGGAGGCCGACGTCGCAGCTCAACGGGCTCCGGCGGGCCGCGCTCCCCGCGCTCCACGGGGGTGCGGGGGCGCAGGCGCGGCCGGGGCGGAGGCTGGCACGGCGCGCGCCCGCAGGGACGAACTGCCTTCGACCCGGTGCCGGAGAATCATTCTTTAACTCAAACTCTACGAGCTCTTCGATTGAAGGTTCATAAAAGCTTGAGGAATTCTCACTTCAACCGTTGGATGGATGACGGTGCATGGCTCGGCAGTAGGTGATCGTTATAACCTGGATCCGGGAATTAAAGGCGGTTCACTGTCCAGTCGGGCCGGCCAATATTTGCGTTTCGATTGGATTGCCCTTCCGCCTCACACCTGCGAATGGAACGTCCCCCGGCCGAAGCGCTGCGATGCGTTTGCTACTCTGTAGCATAACCCCCAGTCGAGTCCGGGGCTGAGTGGGGGCTCGGGGGCGGGAGACGCTGGGCGGCGACGTCTCCGCCGCTCTGGGCGCGCGGCCCACTGCGACTTATGACTTTGTAATTACTCCGGCGAAACTAGGCCGATGTCACCCGCCGCCTTGCGGAGTTCCCGCGGGAGGAACCGTCGTCACATTTTATCTGTACGATAATTTGAACACAGGACTGACCGAGATGAATACATCGCTATCGAGCTACGCTACGGTATAAGTAAGCGCGATTCCCTCTCGGGGTGATAAGGGGTAAGGCCATTTGGTTTTGTGCTCCATGGTTAAGGCCATTGCCCCCCAGTTGGCAGACTTCGTAAAGTGCACACACTTCCCTTGGTTGGGATTCCCTGTATTGCGGGTGGCGGTCACAGAAAACAACACAAATTAACGCCCAACATCCGAGCACAAACAAAAATCTGTCAAATAAATGTTTGCCCCGGCCGGGGATCGAACCCGGGACCCACAGCTCGTCAGTCAGGGTCACTAACGAACGCGCCACGTAGTCGTCAGTATTGTGACACGAACAACGACATCTATGCTGTGTTAAGGTACCGCCAAGAGGTCCAGTGCGTAAACCGTTACAATGAATTGACTACAGTGTCGCTAGGGTGTTGCTCTTTGCTTGACGTCACAGCCGAGCTAGGCCGGCCGCCTCTGGAGACACTTTCGCATTGCCATGTTTACTTACTAATACGCATGAGTGCTCACAAACAATTAACTGCCTCATAAGTCAACATGCGATGCCTACACGACCACTTTCTAAAGTTCTGTTAGCCTCGACCCACGAGTCCTACGCGAACTCGCGAACTCATATACCTACAAACTTCATTTTTCATAGGTACCTAGGTACTTAATTTTACTACCTTACCAAATGATTAAGTCTTCCAGTTGGATGAGAGCTATGAAGAGGTAAGAGTGATAGCAGAAAGGTACTGGTAGTATCACTGTCTATAGTTGTAGTACTGGAATATGCGACCAGAGACATCTAGCGGCTAATGATATAAATATACAAAGTTTAAGTAGTATTCACTGTGACTCTACACTTTTTGTTTACTGGAAGGCTGGATCTTATAAAATAATCATGATAGGGTTTCCCGCTAAGAAAAATGCGTTGCAGAGGGCGTGCACTAAAATCATGAGTGTGCCCTGTCAGGTAGATACCTATATCAACAGGCTATGTAATAGGTAGATTGTACAACAAATTTATGTTTTAAATTAGGCCATATACAAAAATAAAACAACTAATCTGCAGAAATAGTTGAATGCAATATAAAAATTAAGAGAAGAGTATCCGCACAGAAGAGTACATTGATGTGTTTTTGCAGTCTTAGTCTGTACTAGCAAAAGTAAAAAAAAACACTACACCACTAAAATTAGTTGTCCAGTAGTTAGAAACTGCGACGTCATTTCACTTCAACAATAGAACACATCAAGAGTAAACACGACGAATATAATGAAGAAAAGTAAACATGTGCTCTGTTGTTAAATAAAAATTATAAACATATTAAGGTAGGTATTTCAAGTATTTCAGCCTAATTATTTATACAGTGCAGTAAGCAACGCACCACAAGTCACATTTCAACATATCGCATCCAACCCGTCGCCGCACAGCGCACACATGTGAGCTAGTTCAAGCCGCTTAACTTTCGAACTTGTTTCAAATGCACTCTAAATACGACATCTAACAAAGTGCCTTTGACAGATGCGTATGTACGCCAGTCTTATGAAGGAGAATACTTCAGCGATTAATTCATGTGGAATGCTCTCAGCGATGGCTGGAACGCAGCGGCTATTAGATTGATTTAAATTGAATTGAGTGGCACCACAACAAGCCACTAGCTAGACGTACTTAGCTATCTCCTTTCTAATGACTAGATACGTATTATATTAATGAACCATCTAAACTTTACCAAAATAGTAAGACCTAAATAAGCATTAGAGCTTTCCATTAATAACGATCATATTGATACAGAATACTGCGTACTCCTGTCAAACGGATACAGCGTCGGACACCACATTTCAACATCTGTCCTCCGCATACCAAACATGTTCATCTATTATTATGTGTTACACTGTATTACATTCCAACTTGCGAAGCTTTAAAGGTATTTCATAAGTGGGAAAATAACATTCTGCATATATTATATACATAAAGCTCAATGTTGTGTGTCCAGTAAAGTCTTCGTAGGTATAATAAGCAGTTCTCAATCCAAGCACGTCGTTCCCGGGAGTTCGGGAGAGCCGTACGCGACAACGCGACAGTCTCGTGACAATGGACGTCGAATTAATTACAGAAGCGCGATCCCTAGCTGTCGGGGTTAATGCCCTCCGAATTTTGAGGATGTAATCAGTAAAAATATGTAGTATACTGTATATGTATGAAGGGGAATGACGAGATACTACAAAAATCAGTTAAGAGCGAGTGAGGATCAGGCTACTAGTTCGAAACTATTGATACTTATCCCAATACTCACAAACAATACTTTTACAAATAGTTTACACTATTTCGGCATTTTACAATAAAACAACTAAAGCTGTAAGATTAACATATAGCGTAGTATTACAAATAAGTCATTCTCTGTCAATAATATTTTTTGCACGCATTTCATAATATGATAAGATTTAATTATTTTATAAGTTCATATTATTCAACAGTAAACAGAATAACACTTACATCTACTTAATCTTCCTGGACATAAACCCCGAAATTATCGTAATCAGGACCGTCAGCCGAGTCACCCCGCCGCTGTCAACCAGCATTTGTGGATTACTAAATCATAACACCATTTTGATTGTTTGAGTTTTATTCATCAGGTACAGATAATTATCATGATTTTGTCATTATAACAAATATTTTGATCTAAACATGAGTACTAATGGCTGACGAGGTGTGGGTCCCGGGTTCGATTTAGGTCGGGGCAGGCAATTATTTGGTAGATAAATGATTATACTCGGGAGTCCTGTCGTCCGCCACCCGCATCACACCCGCATCACACGGATTCCTATCGCGGGTGTGTGAGTGTGTAATCGTTAATTTATTTATCTAATATTATCTAGACAGCAATATGATATATTCCATTTCATTTAATAACAAGGCGAGGTAATAATTTTTTTAAAGAACAGTTTTCAGTAAGTACCAGGCTATATGATCATGTGTGGTGGTGGTTATTGAAAGCGACCGTCAACGGGGTCAACAATAAGGGCATGCGTTTTGTTCGAGATAGCCGCAAAGCACATGCAGCTGATGCAGCACGTGAAATGAAGCGGTCGTTGTGATTCCCGCCTTTTTTGACAGTTGCCTGTCGCATAATCAAGCGCGAACACGTACTGCCGCGCATTACAGACGTGTTCTGGAAAATACGCGAACCGCGTATTGTACCCAACGTGCATTTTTGGGCCTAGAAACGATGCCAGTGCTATTTAATACGAAGTAATTGGGTTCATGATAGTGTTCCGTGTCAGTGATAAAATATATTTATTACTGTTAGACTTTTGTTCCACATACATGGTTCAAAGCATTTACGATTAGATAAAATTTATATCGATCTATTTGTCACAGTTCTGTCGTGAATGTTATAATGATTTCTTGTGAAGCGCTTACTATTTTTTATTAGTTTTCTAGTGTATATTTATAATTTGTTTCAGTATATAGGTAGGTACCCAGTTTGGCTATACGAAGCTGTAAATATACACTAAATACACGTAGTTAAAATGTCGTTGCGAAAAGAGAACTATATAACGTTTTGATTTAAAAAAATCAGTGTCATATGATAATTTATGCATTTTCAAGTGAAATAAATGCTGAATGTATGAATTCCCATTTTTAAACGGTGTAGGTAGGTAATAATAAATAGCGGTAGTTATTACACTTTATCTTAACTGTATAGGTTTTCTTATCTGAATTATGTCACTTAATTGGAACCCTGATTGACTATTATAATTTGTGGAAAATTGGTAAACCAAAATAAAAACTCAATACTTTGTACAATTTATACGGGTCGAACTGAAAACCTCCACTTGATTTTAAGTCTATTAAAAATGAATACAACTAGATATGAGCGAGAAATCGCGGTAGAGACCGCATGCCTTATATCCGTTTCCTTAAACTTAGCCGCAGGGTTAAATGGCTAAGTTGATCCCGTGAGTCTCGCTCGCGCATCCAAAAATCAATCTCATAATTTTGTAGCCTAACAAAGCAGTTATGTAGTTAGGTACGTATGTCAACAAACAATGGCACTGGGCGGGTCGCGTGGGCCACCGCCGCGGCCTTGCCTCGCGCTCCACCTGCCACGCCCGGCGCTGCGGGCACGTGGGTGATGCAGGTGATGCTATCACATCAAACCACATGCCACACTCCAGTGTGTCATTCACAATATATTGCAATCCCCGGAAATATACAGTGTTCAATGCATCCAAAAATATTGTGATGAAAAAAATACTTTCAATAGTACCCATATAAACTACTTTACAAAAACAACAAAATATATAGCGTATCCCACAACGAGAGTGGTGCTTTATTGCCCATAAGTGTTAAGATATTCTATATTTCTCATTTGCCCCCGCGTGGACACAGGGGCGCGCGCGGCGCACAACGTCCCCCAAACAGTGTTGCGCACTTGCGACACTTGCGACACTTGCGACACTTGCGACACTTGCGACACTTGCGACACTTGCGACACTTGCGACACTTGCGACGTGATGAGTGCGATGAGTTTCTGATTGACGATAAAAAAAATAGGAAAAAATAAGAGCTATTCAATTGATTTAATGTTTATCGTCATTTGATTCAGCATAAAATTTTATTAATTATAAAATGATACTTAATTAAAGAATTCCTTATTATAAATGCATGAGTCACCGTCAGTAATTGCATTAGCTTTGAATGAAAAAAACTGGTTTACGGAAATGTATGCAAATTAATTCTGTCCGAAACAATCCACAGTCATAATATCCTTACGTATCAAATTTGTAAAAAGTTTAGAGCGAATGCCATTTGATATATTATATTGTATAGAAGTATTTTTGAAGTATTTTTCCTTTCAACGATAAGTACTCCGTATCTGTATTAATTAATGTACGTTAAAGATTATGGTAGGTCTAAGTACCTAAGTGCCGAAGCCAATTTTATTAAAATTAAAGAAGTCAGCTGTTTGCGTGTTGTTATGTCGAGTCTCGGTTAAAATAAGCCGAAATGTCAGTTAAACATAGCCTCCTGCGTCGCCGAGTCCTGCCGGCGCGGCGGCGGCGCGCTTCCTCGCAGTGCTCACTGCTCACCATCGAAACATCAAACCGGTATTGAAATTGCGTTATAAGATTTTTAAGAGGATTCTCGATACTCGTTTCCTTATATAACCATGTTTGATGATTAACAATAAATATGCAGTTTATGTGTAGATTTCTGTTTTGACGAATCTTCAAATATTTTACGGCAGTACGTAGCTGTACTGTTGGATGTAATGTACCTAGATTATAATAATGGCATAATGAACAAAATCGAATCCAATTAATTGATTTTTGATTCGAGTGTGGTTGACACTGATCGCAAAGGTAATTAAAAGCAGGTTTACATAGAGTACTGCTTTTAACGAAAAAAACATTCCTAGTCCTTTTTATTTTCCAATAACATTTACTGCTTTTTCCACCATGCATCAGCATACATACAAATCGTATCGAATCTAACGGTCCAAACTAGCTTGACATAAGAGCTCTATAAACTTATTAGGTTCTACATTCAAATTTAATATTTTCATGATTTTGCTTTCAAAGTCTCACGATTTTATGATTTCAGTCGTTTAGAAAGCAAAATTAATCATTGTTACGAATATGAGTTAAGTTTTGAATTTATCGGAAAAATGATACACCACTTGTATCCAATAATAGTACAGGAACAAGTTGCTTTTTCGAGTGCATGTCACACACGGGTCACTCGCGTGCATCGATCAGTAAGTTGATTGCGAGGCAGTTGCGCCAGCACACAGTAGCACATATACCCTGACCTAACTGGATTGTGCTCGTACTTCATTTAGGCTTGTAGTTTCTGCATTTTTCAAAACAGTTCTCTCTAAGGGAACATGTTTACGGCCGTGTCTTCCATTCGATTTGAACAATCATAAGACTCAGAAGCATTAACACATTAATAATAATTGTGAGAGAAATTTGTATTTACCCGATTGCGGCAGAAGAATGGTAATGGTTTCGAGTGTTTTTGTGTATGTATGTATGCATGTATGTATGTAAGTATGTATATCTTTCTTTGTCACGCTGTGTAGCTTAAATGTTTTGATGCATTTCAATAAATGGGGTGTCTTTAGATTTGCCTTAGCGTGAAAACATCCAAATGTATGTTCAAAGATCCAAGGGTATAAAAGTTTTGGAAAAAATAAATATGGCCGCCATCAGCAGAATGTTCTTGGATTGTTCACTAGCGGGACCATTAACTAAACAACTCGTTTATTAATGCAAAAGTTTGAAATAAATTAAATTGTTAAAAAAGAAACAATCACCCGACAGCAAAAGCACTTAACTGAAAAGAAAACAACAGGCTCTAATTATGAAAATTTTAAAAGTGATTGCAGGGAGACAACTAAAGCTAGATTTATGTCGTATTATTGTGAACTTTGACACATTATAGGCCTTGTTTCAATTCGCGATAAAATTTTAAACTATTTTGAACGTCGTGTACTTCATTGTGTATGTAATCAGTTTTAATTAGTATCTGTGTGCATTATATTATAATGCGTGATATAAGGTACGTCGCCTCGCCGTGCTCTCTTGATCTGACTAAAACAATCTTATCAGATCGTTAGTGATAACACTGTTTATCATTATAATACAGCCTGTGACATAAGTGCACTCGCCTTCCATAATGCATAATAGAACCTGAAGAATTCATAATAACTGGAGGTTACCTCTCCATAACCACCAACTTATCCCCAAGTTATAAAAAACTACTTGAGTTCCACTTTTCTGTAATCTTGATCGTGATGGTTACGGAAAATCCTGAAAAAAATAATTTAGTCGTTATTAGATTGTAACATTTTTGAAACATTCATTTTGATCTACAATAATGGACTAACCAAACTCGTTTCAATAGAGCACTAGAAACAATCTAGGTCTTATGTGCCTGGAGGCCATTCAAAAACATCCTGATTGGAAGAAAACATTCTTTTTTTTTTGTGTTAACATGATAAATAATAACAACCATAATAACCTATTGCACTAAAAGTGCGATGAAGTAGAATTAAAACGATCTGTGAAATTATATTTTCATATTCAATTTCATTATTTATTAAAGTTGTTTTATATGCTCGATTTAAATATCTTAGTACATACTAACTTTTTAAATTTATTGTAATCTCTTACAACTACAACGGTTTTCTAGAAAAAATTAAATGATATTCCTGGAATATTTAAAAGTAACTAAGATAATAAGTATATTGTGTTTCATATTTACGTATAGTTTTCTGTATGAAATTTTCGTGTAAGTACATAGTTCGTCGCACGAAACTGGTAAAGTAATGTGGCTGCAAGCGGCCTATCGGGTTAAGGATTCAAAGCCGCGTCTCAAGGTGAACCACGCGTCCGCCTCGAAATAACCGAGATAGCACCAAATAAAATAGAATAAATAAAATCGCTAGCATTAACCGCGCCGGCGAAAGTGAACGTTGCTTAAGAGCCAAACCGACCGAGCTACATCTACACTTGAAGCTATTATTTAATTAAAACTGCACCAGGTTTATAAATTTACCTACTAATATGTTAGCCATTCATAAAACAACAAGTTTAATTTGAATTTCTGACGAACTACAATTAAGTGTTTACCTACTTTGTTATCAACCAACGTTTTGTCATAACTCATAAAATTAATGATTGTTAGGTCAACTATGATTATGACATAGCTATCTAATTTCTATTGCAATGGGTCAAAACAATATCACTTGGTATTGATATTAATTTAAACCCAGACTTTAGAAATATAAAATTAATATGATTCTACCAATTCCACGCATATTTAGATTTATCTATAGGTAAATAGATCAATTAATTATCATTATTTGTAATTTGATTTTTTGCATATTTTGACAGCTACTTATTGTTTTTAATTTAAATTATATCATAACTCATACCATTATTAAAATCACGATATAAGTAATTTAATAAAATAATTCTGTTTTAAAAACATTTGTGGATAGCAAGTCTATTGATTATATGTTGTTTATACCAGTTAAGTGTGATTCAGATTAGATTAGAATAGAATATTTTTGATCACAGCACATTATATAATTATTACAGAGTATGTTTAAACAAAAACAGAACGTTAACATAACATAGCTTAACATTCACCACAACTGCATGTCACGCTGCATCCCTCGTCCTTGCACTAGCGTAGAGTTCCATGCGTTTGATATGCATTTTGATTTTATGAATATATTCATATTTCTTCCCAAATTCAGAACTCGTTTATTTACGCAATACAATGATTTTTGGGTCACCTAACTCTATGTAGATACTAAATATCAACACTTTCCGTCCAGTATATTCGGAGAAAATAGGATGTGACAGACGCTCAGACCAACTCATGAGTAATCCTAGAAGGGTTTAGTTTTACCATCAAAAGAACGGAAACCATACAAAATAAAATATCAAAATGGAAAGGGCAACAATACATTTCACTTACAAGCATAATTGTATGTTAGAATATGTAACAATACATTTTACAAAGTTACTGACAATACCTTTGTTAAGTATTACTTAACCAAACATATAATTATTTTGTTGTCTTAGTATTTTTGTTTGTTAATTAATTGAATGAATATTTAATCATAATTACAGTCAAAGATTTATACTTTTAAAGTGTTTTTTAATAGCACGATATCTATATTTTAGTAAATTGCTATTTTAAGGAATTCTTAACATTGGGATTTGGGAAAAAATTTAATTCGTACAGAATCATGGGCATCCGATTGACATTAAATAAAAAGTAATTTCGTACTGGTGACACGTGACATCTAGCGAGTGGCGTGTGAACAAGGCGTTGGTGCATTGTGCTCGTGCGCAATGTAGTGTGTGAACTGGTTACGAGATGGCGTCGCAGTCGCCATTACTGGTTCAACGAAAAATCAAGTGGATTGTTGAAGTTGGCGATGTACCTGCGTACGCATTCGCGCCATATGAAAAACATTTGAATTACAGCAAAAGTAAGTAAACTGTTGTATTTTGTTTTATTTTATTAAATATTGTTATCCCTTTAGACTGAATATAGAAGTCCCCTGTCTACGGTTTTCCATGACTAAACAGTAACTTCTTATGATCTAAGGCTAAATTAGATCAATCGGCATCGCGGTATCCGTTCACGCCTTGTGACACCTTGAGGAAAATCAAAAAATATGAACATGAGGTGAAAAATTTCCTTTCTCGAATGAACTATTCTGAAAAAATCTAACAATTAGGTTACAAAGATTAGGTTTCGCACCTTTCAACAGATCGTTTAGTTTTTTATGCTATTAAATAAGATAAAAATATCATTGAATATTTTCCGCCTCTGTTTTAAAATTGTTAATTAGTAACGGAATTTTTATTGCGTCACGATTAAGTTTTTAAACTTAAGGAGTTTTAGGAATGATAGTCTGAAACCATGAAATATGTACATCGTTAGGTGGCAAGAGATTTAAACCAAAAGGAGTTTTGTGACTATTAATCAGAAGTTAATGAGTAGATTTCAAAAATATGTAAGGCTTTTTTTATAATTAAGTTTACCTTTTAATTCACGATCTTTCCTTTGGGGAATACACACAGGGTAGACATCCAACTTCGGTATCCATAACAACAAATAGTATTTTGCTTGCTTCACTACTTTTTTAAGGCGCTATCTGAGGGCGCTACTCAGAACAATAAAGCGAATTATTCTTCTGAGGGCGCAATGACATTTGCAACTGTTTACATAATATTATTCTTAGAACAATAACTGTTTTTGTTCTGAGGTATTATTGTATTTATATTATAGATATGAATTTATCATAGATATGAATCTAATCTAGTCTCGCTCAATGCATTGATGTATCGTGGAATCTCAGAACAATAATATTTATTGATCTGAGCGTGGAATTAATAAGTCCATATCAATTAATAATTATAAGAATATATTTAATCTGTTACCGTTTCGATTCTGTCTTCGCTGTGAGCGTTGTGTAGTCTGTAGTCTGTGCGTCAGTCAACGTCGCGCGCGCCGCAGCCCCTTGTCTTGCTTGTGTCATGGGACTGGGACTTCTTGTTTGAAGTTGTGTGTACTTTACTTCGTCGCTACTGTTCGTGATAATGCTTTGCAAGTTTTTTGTAGTGTTTCTTGTGGCTAAAACTTCGCGAAAGTGAAAAAAGTGAATCTAATTCAAAGTGAAAGCGTTCTCATCCTTCTCAAGAGAGTCGGGATCATTATTTGTGGAAGTTAAAAAGTTCGGACAAAGTTTCTCGTCGGGAGTGGCGGTGCGCGTCGTGTTGTCATGTCTCAGAAACTTCGGATCATCACTTAAACTTGATTTAAAACAGATCATCAAAAAGATAAGCGGAAGAACATGGAGTCAAGTTGTGTGGGTGAGTAAGGCGCCGACCGGGGCGTCGCACGATACTTAGCGTTAAGTGAGACCTTGAATAAGTGTAAGATATTTGACTCGTAATGCAATCGACCAAGGCGCCGAATTACCTTCGTCTCGAATTACTTAACTTACTGGCAAGAATTTAAGCTATTCCAGCGACGGCGCTATCTAATCTCTGTGTCCACAGCGCCTGATAAAACTGGGACGAACTTGCCTCCAGCGCGAGATTATCCAATAGAGTGATAAAGTTATTCAGCTATGCAAAAATATAACTGGCTCATATTTACATACAATTACTGACTCCAATGCAACTAGCACTGTGTGCAACTGCTGACACTTTTTCTCTAAGGATTTTTGAGACGGCAGTAAGAGCAGGTACCTTAACCGTTGTAGCTACGGGAAAACGCTGTGAGGAGACAATCCATGACATTTAGAAATATTTTGACCTGGATTCATATATTTTGGAAAAAATTTACAGTCAGCAAGAAAATCGCAATACTATTTTGATACCAATCAACCCTATTTCTAATAAGGATCAAAACAGTCCTTTGGACCATATGAGGTAAGAGTGTGTACTTTTAAAGGCAGAAATCACGAAAAAACTTTCCCAATAACTTTTTATTCCTTATTATTGTGAAAGTAATAAATAAATAAAAAATAAATTAAAATAAATTTTTGGCACTTAAGTACTAAAATACTTAACTGTCATTCAAAAATATTCCACTGTAATATTTTATTACCTACACAATAGTGCAACACTTCATTAATTCCATTAAAAGGCTATCATCATCACCTATCACCGGCTTATTACTGAGCACGGGTCTCCTCTCAGGATGAGAAGGGATAGGCCATAGTCCACCACACGGGCCAAGTGCGGATTGGCAGACTTCACAGGCCTACGGGCATGCAGATTTCCTCACAATGTTCTCCTTCACCGTAAGCAGATGATATTTAATTACTTAAAGCGCACTTCACTTAGACTTGGACCCCTCGAGTAGGAGGCCAAAGTCTTAACCATCAGGCTATCATTGCTTTAAAGGCTATGATATCTGAAAACTAGAGAAAATTACCTGATACTTAGTAAATTAAATAACTACAAATGTAGTAACTACATGGCCGCTTTGAGTTTGCCGTATCCTTACTGCTCACTCTCCCTTCCTAGTATAGTTGGGGATGCAGTACAAGGATGCAAGGTAACGTCACTCTTGAAGTGTCCACATAATATAGTAGGTAATTGATTTATAACCAGTATTGATAGCCATCTGCTACCCTTTAATAGGGCTATTCCAAGGGACTGATAGGGACTAGTTGTAAAGAGCGTACGGGCCGTACGCGCGTATCTATAGTACGCTCGCCCAACGAGCGACAAAATGCGTACGAACTTAGCCAAAGTATCGGAAGTTATTAGGCTGCCCGAAGGGCTCCTACAACGTTAATGACTGTTATCTAATGGTCACGGTTCAACGCACCCTCCGAAGCGTGCAAGTGCTCATAAAATATTTGTCACTAGCGATCATCCTACTTCTGACCCTTACCTTACCTTTACAGGTTCTACCACCTTTAATATACAAATTAGGCTTAATAAACAGAGCAAGGTGGAGCTTCAACTGCACTTACTTTTGCTTCACAAATACAAAGCACAAGTTAAGTCCCCTCTTCATCTTAACCATCGATTCCGCACGGAAAATGCGCGGTCCGAATTGTCTACCAACTGGCGGGCTGGCATACATCTCGGTCTGCGGAGAGGTGTCGGCATGTGTTTACACAACCGCGGGTGCTTGAGGAAGCTACAACATGTTCTTCAAGGCAGGCGCAACAGAGCTCTCCTTCCGGGCCAGCAACGCATCTGCGACACCTCTGTTGCCCGCGTCCACGGCCGACGCGACGGTGATCGTATACTGTCGGGTGTTCCGTGTGCTTGTTTTGTTCATCCGGCTTTAGTCATATATTTTTAATGCATACGAACATATTGTAACAGATAGATATCAATTAAAAAAGAAATGGTTGTTAAGTGTGATATTAAGAAAACGATTGCAAAAGGAAAACTAAATATACATAACATATGTCTGTGGAGCGGAGCGCGGCGTCATGCACCAGTTGTGCCCAAGAAAGCTGCCCACTATGAAATCTCAGCCGCCTCACCTTTCAACAGATCGTATTCTTCAGGAACTGGCTTTGGATAATGCAACGCTGGCCACTGCCACCTCTCTATCGTACCGAGTAGAACCTGTTTGGTAACTTTTCTTTTTCTTATGGTCATCAGAAACAGAAACTAATATGCTCGTTCTTTGCCTACACGCTCACTAGTGATACGCGCCGTGGCAGGCCGGTTGTATCGCGCCCGCGCCCGCGCCCGCGCCCGCGCACCACGCACTAACACACGAGCACGCACATCTAATACATTCTTCATGAGTATAGAGCGGCTCCAGGTGCGGCCAGCGCGCTTCCTTTTTATTGAAAAGCAGTTCCCTCCTAGCCATCGCCGCTCGGACCTCGTCCGAGGAGTAGAAGGACGCTTCAATTTCAATGTAAATTGGAGCATCCATGAAGCAGAGAAAGAACATCAGCAGGGAAAACGTGCTATCCGAAATTTACTTTTACTGTGTAATGCACACCTCATTTTTTAAGTCTGAAAACTATGGTTTTCGTCTGACATTGCAGCCACTGAAGCGATGTCAAACATCTCGAATTTAACTTGTCGAAGTCGTCGGAGTCCCTCAGAGACTACTAAGCCTGCGATGCTGGCCTGCCCGGCTATTCCGGAGCTATTCCGGAGCTATTCGCGAGGCAAGTGCCCGGTGATGTCATGCCACTAATTTCTTCCAGTGACTTCCCGTGCAAAGCCGTAGATGAATAGCACTTAATTAACGATAGGCGCGAGGTTACGCCGCGGCGCCGGGACCACACTCGAGTAATCTAATTGGATCCGCGTTCGTGGTCTTGGGTATATAGTGTGAGACGGTGAAGTGTGTCGGAGTCGCATTGAGCCCACAATGGAATGGACGACCGACATCACGGTTCAGCGCTGGCGGAGGGCCCGCGCGGCTTATAAGTCCATTGGGGACATAGCTTCGTACAATTTGAAGGGCGAGCCACTCGGCCAGTTTTTGCAGACGCGTCCGTACGCGTCCCGCCGGCGGTCGCGACGATACTTTCCCGCTCGCCGCAACCGCTTACTTCCGGAGTCTCTCTTGCGCGGTTCAATCTTGCCGGAACATTCAGATTTGCGACAATGATTTATCGAGGCTTCGATCTGTAGCGTTTCACGTATCTAATAGAGATCTGTGTTCCGAAGCTAACCGGAACTTGTACCGAACTTAACTATTACCACCGAAGCCGAGACGTTTGTTTGATTTGTGATGAGATGAAACAGACTGTATACCGTCCGAATTGCGCAGGACCCGCAGCTGAACATGGAAGATCGAGCTGACAGCACAAAGGCCGACCGCGGGAGGCGATTTACTGACACCATCGACCCCGCGCTAAGCGGCCGCAATTAACCGATACCATACATTTCCCGTTCCCGTACCGTGAGTGACCGTGACCGATTGCAAGGGTCATCTACCTTACGCCTAATTCTTCAGATTACTTATTTTATTACCACGGATCGAGTGCCACCATTAGAAATATAGAGTTTATTGTGGCGACAGTGAATGGAGAAAATATAAAAAATGCACCATAAAATTAGAATTTAATATAACTAAGACGTTCCAGGTTAATATTTTGTAAATAAGAATCTAAAAAAGTAGCTTCTCCCCGGGGCCTCCTGATCTTCAATAGTCGTTTAAGTCCATCTATCTATGACTCTAAATTACAAGAATCTATTTATATATTTTTACGTTGAATCACGGCAGCCTAGCTAATGCGGGCCAGACGCCCCCGCTAGGCGGTGCGCGTGTGGCATACTATGCCCCGCGCGTAATGTCACCACTGCAAATAGCGTGCCGGGAGTGCAGCGCTCCGTCGCGCCGAGCCATCAAGCGATCAACTCCGACTGTCTCCGACCTGCGCCAAGCTGAGCTCGGTCGCCGAGCAATAGTCGATGGCCAGCTTAGAGTAGACGGCTCGCTGTTTGTGTAGATCATCTATGTGGATATCGAGTAATACGTCGTTAGTAGGCGAGTGCGCGACGGCGGATAACTGTGCGCGCCCGGAAGCCGCACGTGGCGCTCGCGCGAGGCCGGGCTGCGCGCCGCCACCATCCCTGCGGCGCGAGGCCGGGCTGCGCGCCGCCACCAGCCCTGCGGCGCGAGGCCGGGCGCGCCGCCACCATCCCTGCGGCGCTGCAGCCCCGACGCCCGCTATAAATAAACCTCGCGTGCCACGCATTCTTTGTTTAACAGACCTCCAACAGAAAAATGTCTCGTTAGACTTCCCTTTTTTTAAATCTTTTTGTTGTTACGTCAGCAGGTGTGAGTAAAAACAAATAGACAAGTTTATTTATTTATTACACTTTATTGTCCACCAAAATAATTACAGTTAGAACTTATTGGGCGGCATAGTATACATATAACGTAAGTTTAGGGCGCACCGGGAAGACACTGCGAGGTCCTTTTACTTTACTTCGCGATCACACGCATCGCAACCTAAGGACGTAAAGTAATCGTTTACAAACACGTCACCGAGCGTGTGACACCAGCCGGCGGCGCCGAGCGATCGGTGCGTCGCCGGCCGAGCGACGCCGGGAGGCGACTAATGTTGAGGAGCTCCCGGGCGCGGTATTCCATATTTGTATACACAATTCATATTCATGACGGTCACATACGATGCATAAACTACACCGTTATGCCATTAGGTCATTACACTGTAGAAAATCGAAAGGGCTGTTGGGTAACCCCAAAAGGACCTTTTGAAGTGGACGGATGTCACGCGGTCGGCGCCGTGCACACCTAGGAGTCCTAAGAGCACCTCGAACGGGATGAGTGTTTGAAATGGTGCTTCATTATCCCCACTGACTAACGGCAGCGCAGACTCAGACGCCATGTAGGATTCCGCAATGTATTCATTCACCGAGCGATTGATTGACTAAAACTTGGAAAGTATCCGAATCGTGGACCTAAGCGAAGGTCGCTCACCACTCGGTTATCACCTTTAAATGCTATAGATCTAAGTTTGATATGTTTATAGCCCTCCGTCTTCGGTTCATCGCATCTAATTAAAAAAGATCAAGAGCTATGATAACGAAAAAAACTGATAACAGTCGAAATCAAATCTCAATGTGGGCACGGTGCGTATTAACACTCCCTAGAAACTTGTATAATAATATCATGTGTGGTGTAAGCGCCGCTGACCGACGACCATCCTAGAGTGGCGTTGCGCAACCGTGCGGGACCGCGGCGGTGAGCGTGGTGAAGTATGAGGGAAATGAAACTGATTGATTCCGCATCGGCTTCCCGCGCTGCCGGGCGGCGGCGCGTCGCGCTCTCGGGACTCGCGCCGGGCTCGCGACGTGTTATGCTTGTGTCAATTGATTTAATTTGTGATGTTGCATATTGTCTCACTCCTCTTATCTTCCCTGCGACCCCGGTCAGATGCTGCCCGAGTAACCGGAGGCCGGAAACAAGAGTCAAAGAATTTGCTAGTTTAAACCGGCTATTGGGTTGGGGCTAGCGACACTTGTAACATCAGGATTTGAGAATCGAAGGATTATTCTCAAGCTACGAAGATCTTTTATTTGTGTAATGGGGTATTAATTTAAAATCACTTTTTACTTCCATTGTTATAATATAGTAAAATATAAATAATGTTAATGTTTCAATTTATAAAACAATAGATTTGAGCTGTATAACCGCCGCCATTTTTCGCGCGGCAGAGTGACGTCATAAGACCCCAAAATCGTAACCCAAACACTACACACACCTTACAAACGGCTACACCTTGACACGGGCGATGACGTCATTAAAAAGGAATAAAGGAATAAAATATGAAAATAATGGGTTAGATTGGATGCCTGAACGATAAATATTCGAAAAAATTATGAACCAAGTTTAATCAACACGCGTAAACATTGTTACGCTTTTTCCAAAATTAAATACGTCGTGATAGTCGTTTTCGTAGGCAAGCTTTTTCGAAACATAACGATTAGAAACTTCTTTTCTGCCTTTTATGGACCTACTGGACCACACCCCGCCCACACCCCGCCAGTGCAGCGCCCACGGCTCGCCGCAGAATGCCAGTGTTTACAAACTTCGGTATTCGCTCTTCTGTAATTGCACGGTACTACAGCATTCCACGCACTTATCATATTATACCTGGCCTCACATATTTCACTTGCAATGGGATGCTCGGTCTACCTCCCAAGGTCGTAAGCCTAACCCTGATCCTGTTTAATGCAGCTTCCATCAGCAGTTACTGTTGTCCTATTTCAATCGGCCGTCGATGACTAGCCTACCTAGTGACGTCTGTCGTTCTTTTAGTTACAGATGTAAAACAGAACAACACAGATAGGTATACTTTTTTTTAAATTTTACTCAAGAAATCATCGAGTTGCGTGTTCACTTGTTGTGATCAGTTGTTTTGTATTCTGAGTAAAAATAGGGTTGCCCAAATCGAGCGCGTGTTCAACCGGGAAACAAATCCACTGAAAATGGCCGCAGTCGCTGCACGGTCAGCCGCTTCAGCCGCTTCAGCCGCTCGCTCCGCGCCGCCGCCGTCTATAGCTCCTGTTATCTGTTCATAACGCGCTTTTCTAGGTGGGCGCCAACTCAATCGATCGAACGGATTCCACAAGACCTTATCGCTTAGATTTGGCTCTAGGTATTTGGATTCTACAGGTATCTGGCGATATAAAAAAGCCGGGAAGAAGGAAGAGGCGGGCGTAGCGGCGCACGGACAGGGATAGTCCTGATGGAATTCGGACTGGGGTCATCCACCCATCGATCGACAATAACTGCTACAAGTAGCGTGGTCCGTGCATATCCAACTGCTATGATGTAACATGTAAATTTAAGTGTAAGTAATCGCCCCGAACAAAAAATGACCTTCGACGATACGTAATCTGTCGTGGCTTGACTTTTTTCACACACTGTTTACATTGGAGTCGTGATAGAGATGTAATGGTTCGTGGTGCAGATGATTCTACGGCGGGCTATTTATAGCCGTGCCCGTGCAGGATGGCGTGTCGCTGGACGCGGACTCAAGTTCACTTTGTCTAACTTGACATGCATCACGAACTATACATACACACGAATAACGGAAATATTGAATGCATCACTTAATGATATCATACTTAGCATTTTGGTATATTCCAACATATTATTATGTGAATGCCGCTACCTTTAAATAAGCCACTGATTGCGTGAAGTCACACGTTTACGAAGTTTCGTTTTAATATTGCACAAAAAGGGTGTGGTAATGTGGAGCCTACAATTATCTTTGACCCTTCAAAACATCAGCCGTGTGTCGCTCTGCTCGCACTACGGACTGGTACACCATCATTGCGTCACCTGTGTCATTGAACATTAAATATTGGAGCACCCGCTTCCTGTTAGGAACACACATGGTGCACTAAGCTGTCTAAACCACAGTTTGACGCAACCCTGAGAGTTTGTGTATATCGCACTTTTTGATAACACAGGAACCAGCTAACAATTACTTTCTTAAAATCAATGATTAAATGGGTGATATTTTTGCAATAACAGAGAAGTGCTAAATTAGGTAACCTTATTAAAAGTAACACACAAACACGTAGTTAAACAACGTCGCGCTTAGCGCTGCACCGCGGGTTAGCGCTGGTTGCGCTCGCCGGCGGCAGGGCTGCTGCACGCCAAATGTATTGCGGACGTCGGTGATCATTTCAGGTGTATTTACATCCCAGTCCAATAAATAACCAACCACGGAAATAAAGCATGAAAGGACTGAAGTGAATTGCAATACAATTTTTCCCAGGCCATATCTTTACCTTCAATCTTAATATTCGCCGAGATGTGTCTACTCTTAAGTCTTGAGTAAGCAGTGAGTGCGTGAGTGTGAGAAGCACCTCATGTGCATCCTGCCGAGGGTCTCGTGTAGCAGGAGGAGGTGGTGTTTCAAGTCTTGCCTCGCCCTGATCGGTACGCTCAATTTCGTACCACAAATTCCTTCCTTTGGCCGCATGTTCAAAGTTCTTTATCTGTCTAAGATTGTTCCTGATGTGCAAAGCTTCACTGGTCTTCATTCGTCTTTCACCATTTGACTTAGAGTGAAGGATTGTCGTTTAAAGTCGTCTCGTCTTACAGAGTCACGTCCTCAAATGACTTATCTTCCGTTATTTTGCTTTAGCCAGGGGTACTCACTTTCCTGTTCTCCGTCTACTATCATCCACTGCTGGACTAAAGGCTTCTCCCAATAACGGGAGGATTTGCCAATATAACCATGTCGGGCAGGCGAGTTGGTGATCGCAGTCGACGATAGTTGCTCGTTGCAGCGTTAAATTCCCTTAGTCGCCTCGTACGACACCCGCGGGAAGAGGAGGGGTGGTGACAATTGTATTTGCTGCCGCCACTACCGTCTAGTATAATAAGGAAGGTGCCGTGAAACTGTCGGTATTGTGTGTGGCAGTACATAGCCCTAGATAATAAGGTGCGACCAGGCGCGGGCGCGGGCGCGGCGCGGCGAGGAGCGCTCGGGCGCGGCGAGCTCCAGCGGTCCCGCGTGCCGGTAATCCCTCAGTTATCCGGAGATATTTTCGCGGGCTGGTTATCTGTGTATCACCGCCTGTTAGTGAGCAAATGTTGAAGGATTCCTGCCGTCATCACGCGCCTAGTGTGTCTCGGAGGGCAAAGTCTGGTCTTTTGAAATTTTCGATGTTTCGCCGTGCTTGACCGAGTTTGCGAAGGCCAGGCGGTCGGCGCCACATGCTGACTCTGCTGAAGACGTGGGAGGCAGTCCTCGGCGTATTCGCGGAACAAGCCGAGGATTGTAATCATCATAATTTGATGTTTTATTTCTAGGCAGAAAAAAATTCTAGCTAACTTTGAGTGTTTGAGTAGTTCGAGTGGTTGGATTGTTTACTTCCAACAATTTCAGATATTTCAAACTAGTTTAATTTATGGTCCAGTTCGGATTTTTCAAGTCGAAGGTAACGTGATAAACTAATTGTTATTATCTTTGTTTCAGACGAGCGGGAGGACGTGCAAAAGAAAACATTCGCCAAATGGATAAACTCTCAACTGGCAAAGGTTAATTAACTTTTAAACGTCTTTGAACTTTTATCGAGTATCCAGTAGGAGG
>DWLO01000317.1:0-22162 GCA_018245335.1 Dalla quadristriga
CCTATACTTTATGTAGCGTAGCTTACTAATATCTCATATCTGACTTATGTTTAAATGCGATAGTTTGTTTGACACGCCTTCACGGCTTAACCATACATCTTTTCTTTCATTGCAGTTCAAGGACGTAGGAAAGATGTCGTCGCTATACCGTACGGGGCTGGGTCTCGGCTATCCGTATTCGTCGAGTCTGCTGCACCCCGCAGCACCGTACGTTCCCCCCGCGCCGCTCAACGCGTACGCCCCTAAGGTACACTATATTGCAATCCCTTACCCCGTTTACGTCCATGATTGACGTTAATTGAATTGAATTAAATTTGTGAATATCATCGTGATCATCACAGGCTCACTGCTGAGCACGAGCCTCCTCTCTGAATGGGAGTGGTAAGTGTGTGGTTAGTCCACAGTCCACCGCGCTAGCGATGTGCAGATTGGCAGACTTCACACTCCTTTGAGAACATTATGGAGAACTCTCAGGCCTGTAAGTTTCCTCACGATGTTTTCTTACATCGTTAAGGCAATTAAATATTGTCTATGTAATTGCTTCAATCGCACACAACTTACATAAGTCGTAGGCCCGCGCCTGGAACCGGGACTCGCCGATTATGAGGCCGAAGTCAACCACTCGGCTATCATCGCTTTGTGTACATAAAGTTAAAGAATAGTTTTACTCCGTGTTACGTAGAATAGGTATGTATGTCTGTACATATATTCCTCTATACCTACATGATTGAAGAAATAACGCAGTCTACACACTTGGTGCCCACCAAAAATAGTTTTTATGATACATTTTTAATAAAGCTAAGAAACGGTGTATGTAAAAAGTCTGTAAACTGCGCTCGTTCTGGTACTCCGTTTTGTATAAAAAAAATTTACTCTGGGAGACACTGAAAAAATCAACGTAGTTCCCATTTATTCATGTAGATTTTTCATAAGATAAATATTTATAAATAAGCATGATTGGACTTTTGTTGGTAAAGAAGTTTTAGTTTTTTTAAGTAGTAGCCTTCAAAATGGAGCCCCAGTTCTTTAAGGAACTCAGTTGGTGATTTATTTTTGTTCATCACAAGAAGAAGAAATAAAGATTTTTTGTAATAAGTGAACAGTTCAATGATGCTTTATAAATTTAATTTAAATGTTCCCTGGGCATTCAGGTTAATAAATATTTATTCTGTAAGTCATTATTTACATTCAAATTTTCAATTATAGAAAACAGTTTTAGTTAATTTTAGTAATATAAAGAGGGGGGAAGTCAAAAGTTCGCAATATAGTCTCGTGTGCACAGTATGCCACATGCTCACACGAATAGCATATTTTTTTTAGTTCTGATCTGCCTCCTTGCGATAATTTATTTGTACCTACCTAAAACACAAAAATAAATAAATATTATAAAGTCAAAAAGCCCTTTTTTCGCTAACTTTTGGCCTTCTGCCTCATATCTCTAGTTCTTCATTTAATTTTTAAGTAGACTATGTTATAAAGATGTTGCAACATTATGCAAATACTCAGTTTCATCTTATGCTACTGTACAATTCTTTCTATACTGAGCTTAGTGCTTATATTTTAATTTGCCGTCATAATTAACACTGCATCGCATCATGTTAACAGCCCATAGTGTCGGCCGCAAGCGACTCCGCCACTAAACCACCACCACGCCCTGCTGTCGCGGTAGGTTCCTCCACCAACTACGTACTTTGCATGCTTTCTAACTTTACCACGCAACTTCTACGCTTTTGGGTGTATGTAGAAATGTTTCAGTTTTCACTGCAGATTTATAGCTTCCTGGGATTTGTCGCTCTTTTTATGTTTTCTTCAAACGTTGGGTATGACAAGTTAATACTAATTAACTATCTTTGATGTCGTACAGAAAGCCGGAAAATGGAACGCAATGCACGTGCGCATCGCCTGGGAAATCTACAACCATCAACACAAGGACAAGTCCGTCCCCGGTGTGCTGACGCCCGGCGGCGTCGACAAGGACAAGCTGCGGGCCTACCCGCCGCCCGCGCCTCCGCCGCCCGCCTACCGCTCGCCCTACGAGCTGCCGCCCGCGCCCTACCTGCAGCACCACCCGCACCTCGGCGCCGTGCGCTACGACCCGCGCGGCGGGCTCACCACCTCCCCCCTCACCCTGGCCGACCGAAACCTGGGCGTAGCCGGCGTGTCGCCGTTCGCCCGGTACGGCGCCGGCGCCTTCCCCGGTGCCCCCACCTTCGGACTATCCGCCTATTCGCGTGAACTCGCGTTGTCGTCCTCCCTTCACGGCGTGCCGCCGCCGCTCGCGCTGCACGACGCGTGGCGAGCGCGCCCGCCCGCCGCAGACGTGCGCCGCGAACACGACGAACGTGAGCGTGCGCGGCGCGAACGCGAGGAGCGGGAACGCCGCGAGCGCGAAGATCGAGAGCGGCGAAAGGTCCGCGAACGCGAAATGGATCGCGTCCGCGTGCGCTCCCCGCTGCGAAATGGCGTGCCCGAACAACCCAAGGACGAGAGAAAGGAGCCCCCGCGACCGCCGCAAGCTCCGCCCTCCTACGCCCCACCCCCGCACTGGGACCCGTACCGCGCGTACGATCCCCTCCAGCACATGCGATTCGCGCCGCTGGTGGAGGCGGCCATCCGCGCGGAGGAGGACCGCGCCAAGATGCTCAGCGCGTACGCTCATCACCAGCAGCTGAAAGCGAGCCCTCTGCTGCACCGCTCGATGCCGCACGGGCCGCACGGTCCGCACGGGCCGCTGCCGCCGCTGGGCGCGCACGGTCCGCACGGCCCCATGGCGCCGCTCGGGCCGCTCGCGCCGCTGGCCCCGCTCGCGCCGCTCGACCTGCTCAAGAAGGAGGAGCCGCGATGATAGCGGCCGCCCGCGACCTCTGCGCCCCGATGTACATAACGTGACGCCGACGCCGAGGCGAGGCGAGGCGGATCGCCGCGTGTCGTCGGCCTAGAGAATTATTTATTGTAACGTCGCTTGCGGCCGCAGCGCCGAGTGCAATACGGGACGGGATCGCGGGGCGCTCGTCGCCGCCGGCCTGTACACTACTGCTTGTTTATTTACATGAGAATATCTATCGAGTTGTTATTGTGAACATTATTAGTTAATTATATGTTAAATTGCTGATTATGTGAATGGTACCGTTGACGTATGGTACTTATAAATATTTATATATACTTATAAATAAAATGTAAATATTAGCGTGTAAATTAGTGTTTAAACATAGAATTGGTTTATTTAACGTCATATGAAGGAAAATCACATAAATTATTATTGTATCGGATGGCCGATTTACGGTCCCGTTAAAAATCTCATAATGGTTTTTCGATTGTACCAGTGGAGTTCGATCTATATTTATATAATTTATTTATACTCCTTTCTTCCATGATCACTTAGACGGAACCTGTCTGTTACGAATAGCGGTTGATATTTTCTTTAAATGCATTTAAAAATATGTGATATTATTATATTGTGAAGTACATTTTGTCTGACTTGGACTAGTGTCTGTTGGCGAATAGATATGACTACCTACACAGTAAAATTCACGTTACATTCTTCCTTAAATCACAAAAAACATTTTCGTGGCCAATATTGAAATGCTTCCGTTGAAGATATATATTATATTTCCTGTAATAGAAAACTCTGTATGTGCCATTAAATGTAGCAGTAATGGACATTGGGTCAGACAAAATTGAATTTATAACCTGTTTTAAGGCACATTTGATGATTGTGTTCTCGTGATTACATGAAGAGTAATTCAGAAGTGTATTATAGTCTGTACAAAAATCGTTCTGTATACTAAAAAGTAAATGAAAGCTTGGTGCGATTCAGAAAAAAACCATTAAAACTTTTGATTTTTATACCAAAAAGTTTTTCTTTTTTCCCTACTGTTATTATTTACGGCGTGACACCTTCGACGCCTATGATAATGATTATAAAAATGTTCTTAACGGTTATAATAAACAGTAATTAATAAATCTGATGTTTACCTATACCTCTCGTACAAACTTAGACCTAAGCTTGTACCCGAGGTTGGTTGGAGCTTCGCGAGGATCGATTAAGATGCCCTTACTCGTGATGCTGCTGGTGTAAATTGGTCAGAAGCGACCGATACATTGTCAGTGGATGAGCAAATTTAAATTTTTTAACTGTTCTATAATAAAACTACGACTCATGCGTCACTAAATCCTATCAGATTGAAGCGTCCTCATGCTCCTTGGATTACCGTCGTCATGTGTTCTAGGATACTAATTGTTTGAAGTGACCTATTGTAAAAAGCTGTGCATGCAGCGCAACTTAACTCAAAATTCAAAACTATTTGAGTCTCAAAGATGTTGCTACTTCGAATCTTGTTATCATTTACACAGTTAATTAAAGTCTAATAAGTATTATACCTTTTGTTCAGCACCTGTTATTCCTGCAAAAAGCTTTCCTCATCCGATGTAGGGAATTGTCGGAATCCGAACACGGGCCGTTTCCTAATAGTGGTAGTGGCCGTGATAGTAATAGGCATACCCTTTCTCATCGTACCGTCAGTGGTAGCACGAGGACATACTATTATTCGTACTACCACCGAATTAAAAACGACTAATAAATTGCTCATCAACAATGCAGCACTGATGTGAGGGAATAGGTTCTATTGACCGTCGGTTGCTTAACTCCCAGTATATGAAGCTGCCTTCTAAGTTCCCAGTGTGATGCTGTCCAGCAGGCCCACCGATCGCTACTGAGTATAAGTACTGGTTTAAGAAAAAGTATGTTGCTGTCGCACTTGTGCATTTGCCACTCAAGGGTGAGATATGAATATTGAAACGAAATAGTATTACATAATTGAATTTTGGAGGAGCACGGGAATCTTAAAAAGGCGGTCGCACTTCCCCCGCCTGGCAATTATTGCAGCGCAATGCCTACTGCCGCAGTCCTTACTTCCGACACTGCAAACATATACACTCCTCCCTCGGCAACCAACCCGAAAGAAGAACAAACCTATTCAGAATATTCAAAAGAAATCACGACAATATACCAATCCAACCGCACTACAACTAAAAACGATCAAACGCAAGCCAAACAAAACAAACACGACCGCCCCTTCTAAAGCTAAACGTGCTCCCAAAAAAAGTTGTTAATAATAGAGTGTATGTATGTATGTCTATTTTTTATGGATTTTTAAATATGAGGTATTGTTAGGTTCATCTTGAACGCAAATAAAAACTGATATTCAATTCAAATTTAGGGAAAAATCAATATGGCCTAGTAAGTAAAAATGTTCTTTTGACATTATGACAGATTCATTTTGTATTGATTGGCATTATGATTGTGTATGATTGTCTTTTAAAACCGTTTTGAATTTTTTATTTAGAGAATAGAATTGAAAAGAAATTGTGTTTATGTGAAGCTTTTATTCAATCAAACTAGCTTAAATCTACATAATTATGATTTCATAGGACTTTTATAAAGAACATTACTTTAACAAGATTAATGACAATTCATAAAATTCTAAAGTCAAGTGTTTACTTCGGAATCTATCATAAATATTGAATTTCTACATAACGTACCTATAACTATTCAAATCATAGTAATATTTGTTTCTGCATATTTCAACTCCACAAAACAATAGGGATCAATTACATTTTTAATAGGTAGGGATTTAGTTCTTTTTAACAATATCCTACTGTTTGTTTTGATTGTAGGTAGGTACCTACTTATTACATTTCTTGTCTGAAGAGAAAAATAAATAAAGTATTTCTATAATTATTGTTTATTGATCTATTTTCATTTGAAGATTTATTTTACTTTCTGTACCAAATTTGAACAGTTTTCATTCTTTTGACTTTCTTTTGTAATTGGAGCACTCCGTAAAGTAGGGCTTCAGCTGTGGGTGGGCATCCTGGCACATAAATATCGACAGGGACAATACGATCACAGCCCCTGTAAAAGAAACATATTATAATATTAAAGTTGAAGCCACTTGTGTTTATGTATGAACATGGTAGTTTTGGTGATGCACTTTTCTTATCCTTTCATTCCTGAATCCGTAACAAATAATCATAGAAAAATTAAAGCATGCATCAAAAAATAACAAATTCAGTTCTATAGAAAAGAACCGGAGCTTGAGCACATTCTAAAAACAATCTATAATATTGATTTTTATTTACCTAACAACTGAGTAAGAGTAATGATAGTATCCACCTCCATTGGCACAACTGCCCATGGAAATGACCCATCTTGGGTCAGGCATTTGGTCATACACCTTTCTCAAAGCAGGGGCCATCTTGTTTGTCAATGTGCCAGCAACAATCATGACATCAGACTGACGAGGAGAAGCACGGAACACTACGCCATATCTAAAATCGATATTCAAGTTTTATTACTTACAGCTTGGATAAAATATCTGCAAACACAATTTGGCAAAAGATCAAACTGATTGATTATAAGTAATTATAAAATAATATAATATCAAGGACTTAGAATGTGAACTTGTTATATGAATCACTTATTTTTTTTTATGTATATTTATTTATCTGCTACAAAACATAGCCATATAATATAAATAGAAAATTGTCATTATATTGATTCAACTAACCTGTCCATATCATAGCGAGGTGCAGCTATGTGCATCATCTCTACAGCACAACAGGCCAAACCAAATGTCATGGGCCACATGGAGCCCTTACGGCCCCAGTTCAGCAAATCATCGAGCCGAGCAACAGCGTACTCTGCCATATTCGAAGCATCTTGGAAAGGAGAGTAAGGACGTTTCTCCGTTGTATTCGGCGCAGGCAAATGTGTGTTACGTATTTGTCCTACCAGAGGCGCTAATGCACCCTGTTTTAATAACGAGAGCACGTTTGAATGTGCAGCAGCACTGAGTGCTTTGATCGCTTGCATTGTAACTGCAAAAATTAATACGCATTTTATCAACTTATTTATAAATTCGTCAGTTCCAATAGGTTAGAGCTTAGCGATTAATTTAATATTTGTAGGGCATTATTTTACACATACCTTCCGTTTACTAATAAACTCAATACATTAGACGAATTATTAATAAAAAATAAACACTTTACACCTTAAAATTAAACAGAAACCACAAAAACTACGGTAAATTTACGTAACTTGTCTTGTTACGCCTACGTAAAGTTTACAAAGCTAGAGTTAATTTCATCAAAATGTCACTAATGTCAGATTTGTCAAATACAAGACAAATTAATTGGCGAATTAGGCTTTAGGAATTAATATTCGATCTATTAAAAATACGGATAGATTTCATCTTTATATGATTATAAAATATAATATAAAATATATGGTAATAACAACAGTGTGAAGAAATTTGAATGGCTATTTGTGCTCGCCATTTTATAAACAACTATCTCCAAAAAAGTTCTACATGACTTATTTGACATTTATTCTTAATCGATATTTTTACTGACTCCCACTGTTCACGATTGCTGATTTTTCTGAATGGTACCGGTAAGCAAATCCTTCATATGATTAAGTAATAATATATGAATTTTCATTTTCGATATTGCTTTAAGCATTATATTAGTAGGACTATTGAGCTATGACAATGTACACTTTTTAATCTGTGGTGTATCTGACTTGGGATGTTATTATTGAAATTGACAATTGACATTCACTGTCGTTTCCTTGTTAAGATTTTGTTTCGTGTTCGATGGTTTCAAATATTAAAATTATGTTTTAACTAATTGAATAGAAACTATAAGTAATTTAAATCTTACCAACAACAATTTATGTTCTTATCTTTTTATTCTATAGTAAATTCCAAGTTTGAGGAACTTAGTAGACCGTGTGGCAAATAAAATTGGAAGTTGAATGTGAAGTTGGAAGTATATTTGTTATTACAACAATGCCTAATTTACCGAAAGTAAGTAGCGCCTAGTTTTGGATTCTTATGAAGTTCATTGGGCGCTTACTTGATTCATAATTCTATTTGATTTTATTTATAATTTTTAGGGAAAGAAGTGGTTTAAACCTATGTTCGATTTTGAAGAAAACGAACCTCCAAAAAAAATTTCCAAAAACGTTTGTGATGAGTCTCCTTCGGTAACGATCAATGAGGTGTGTTCTATTAACTGAATGAAATATTATTATTGTAAAGTAGTGGTGAATCACTAATTTTTTGAGAGATCAGTGGAATGATAGGTGTGATTTGACACACATGTGATACATTCCAGGAAAGAGCTACAAATGACTGTAAGGACTCCAATGTAAAAAACCTTGTAAGCAATCAAAACTGGATGAAGAATTTTGACCCTGATAAAGTAGAAGACTTGGCTGTTAATATTAAAAAGGTTCAAGAAATTGAAGAATGGCTGAAAACATCATGTAAATTAAGTAGCAATAGTATTTTACTGCTATCTGGGCCCGTGGGCTGTGGGAAAACTGCTACTGTTAGAACTCTGGCTGCCAAACATAATATCAGAATAACGGAATGGATAACTCCTATAGACATTGAGTTTCCATCAGAATTTGGTATGTATATAAATTATGTGACATCTTAAGAATTCCAGACCTGCTTAAAAACTTGGTCACCAGTTAGTATTCTTTATAAATTTTTCTAGGGGACTTTGAGTTCAAAGAAAAACAATCTAAACAGTTTCAAGACTTTATATTAAATGCGGCAAATTTCACATCACTGTTAGATAATAACAGTTCTAAGTTGGTCCTGGTTGAAGACTTTCCAAATACATTTTTGAGAAATCCAATGGAATTCAATGATGTTTTAATGTAAGTAATCTCAACATTATATAAGTCATATTATTATTTATGATTTATTTCACATAAAGTAAAATTATATTTTTAGGCAATATACACAGAGAGCCAAGTCACCAATAGTCTTCATTACTTCAGAGTCCCATACAGATAATAGGAACACAGTTATTAATCTGTTTACACCATCGTTGAAAGAAACTTTCAAAATTTGTCAAATTGTGTAAGTAAAACTTATATAAAATGCTGCATTTGTATGTGTATGTATGTATGCTGCATAATTATGATATATTTTGTCACATGCACTGAGGGCCAAAAGAAACCGCAAGCACCGCAGCAAAACAACTGAATTGGGAACAAAAGTCAAATGTACACAAGTTCTTACTATTTCATAGTTTTCATTTGTTTGTCATTTGTTATCATACAAAACCCATAAGTTTAACCAAATATTATTGTTAAAACAATTCGATTTTCTACAGATTTAATAGTGTATCAGCAACAGGATTGAAGGCAGCACTTAAAAGAGCTTCTGACATAATAAGTAAAAAATATATCAGCATGTACAATGTACCCACAAATGATTTGATTGAATCAGTTGTCAATTCCTCTGGAGGAGATGTCAGATCTGCAATTTTGAATTTGCACTTTGCATCTTTAAAAGGTGTGTTATTTGATGAAAGTGTGACTTTTTTGATATGAGACATTTTACCAAACCAGCACTAACTTTTTTTTAATAATATTTTTGTCCACTTTTAGGTTCTAATGCTAATTTAGAAACTAGCCTTGTCAAAGAAAAAGAAGTTAAAAGCAAGACAAGGAAAAAGAAAAATCCATCCAGCAAATTTTTGTCATTAGGAAAAGATCAAACAGTAAGCATACTACATGGTGTGGGCAGAGTTTTGAATCCTAAATGTAATTGTTTTGTATATTTATTCGAATGTTTATAAGCCCCAAAATCTTCTCCGTTGTGGGGAAAGATGTTAATAAGATTCTGTGTCTTATGTGTGTAATAAAATATTGTGTTAATGGAACTGATTGAACTTAAATAGCTCATTATTATTCCATGCTACACTGGGCTGCCATAATTATTCAATCTTAGTCCAATCCAATCCAATTCCAGAGGACCAGACTTGTGTGCCAGAATGTAACTATCTCTGTCTATTAAAAAAAGGTTTGTCTGCAGTGGTATTGCCTTAAAATAATATCAGTTAAAAAGTAGATAACTGAAAATAAATTATGTATTCTATGTTTTGTAGTAATTAGCTACTGCCCATTAGTTGCCTTCTACAGGGTTTCCCCAACCCACTTTCATCATGCACATAATAGTCTTGGGCGCTAAGGCGGTGCGCAAAACTGTACAGTACTTATTACCATTAGGATAATTTTACATTTTGTGAACAAGCCAGCAAAATACTATTCTGTTTCAGTCATTGCAGATGGAAATGGTGGTCAAGAACTTTCACATTCTCCGAAAGATATAATTGAACAATTTCTCAGCCACCCTAGTTCCTTTGTCAACTTCTTGGAGGAAAACTACCTGCCTCATTTTTCTTGCCCCAATGACACTGTAAAGGCTGCTAAGGCTCTAAGTGACGCTGATATAATGCTTGCTGAATGGAGTGTAAGATCATACTTTAAATTTAAATGCTAATATATATAGTGTGAAAGTTTGTTTGTTGGTTTGTCCTTTCACGCTACAACAAGCGACGAATTAGCGCGATTTTTTGCATATAAATACTTTATGGTCCGGAGGCTACATACGTTACTTTTGATCCCGGAAAAATGCACAGTTCCTGTGGAATAGATGAGGGAAATTCGCGAAGAGTCGCAGGCAAAGCCACGTAATTAGTATACCAAATATCTTTAAATTCAAGTACCAAAATAGTTTTCCTGAAGGGGAAGATAGACCCTCGAATGGAGACCACGATTCTGAAAGAGGAGTATCAATAGCTTTGTTTCGCTCGCTTCTTCATAGTATGTTTTTTTCTTAGGAAAAGATGTGTCAGGAGCATGGGTTGTATACGGCCGTAGCTGGTTTGATGCTTGCAAATAAGAACCCAGTCTCTGCATGGAATCCAGTAAGAGGGCCAAAGAATATGAAAATTCAGTATCCGTAAGTTATATTCCATATCTAATTGAGACCACTCGGTCCAAGAGAATCAACTCATTAATACGTTAACTTAACAAGCATACACATCAGCCCAGACAAAACATTAAAATATCAAGCACACAAACCACGAAATGTTCCACTATCCTGTAACCTTTAACTTGACAGACAGAATCACAGTGAACTATGCTATCGTCATAAATATACTTTCTGCCATAGATAGTCAAACAAGCGAGTGAGTCATAGGTGCTATTTGATGTTACATGGTTACAGTGTAACATTTATTATAAATTCTAAAGGTATTAGTGGAAATAATGTAAACGACACTATACAAAAACTGCATTTTAAATGACTTGGTGCTGTTTGTGGTAGTCTGACATAATAAGACAATAAATTTATTGGTAACAGTTGCAATGTTGTTTCAGGTTAATAAACGAGTTGCCCCTGTTAGAGCAGGACTACTTATACAAAGGCAAAGTTTTAGTTTCAGATTATTTAACCTATTATAAAATTATTAGTAAAGTCTAATTTACTGATGTGTTTAGTTAAGTTGTTTAAATATTGTTATTAGTATTATTGAACTAGAAATAAAATTATGAGAGTAGGTATGTTTTTTATTTGCTCACACATTGTTCCTTTTAAGAGGCCTCTCACATTTCGCATTTTTCGCACAGTTTACCATTTTCAATGACTGAGAACTAGTAAGAACCTACCCAACACCAGTAGGTTCTATAGTGTAATTTCTAGATAGTCCTAGAATCGCCCCCTAAGCAGTTGGTAGATAACAATCTTTAAACTTTTGGACAGACCAAGCTTGGGTTGGCTATTAAATTACCCCTCCACCTACCTAACTAGAACATTGCGTCCAACACTAGGCCTCCTTAGTTTCGAGGAGAGACTGGGTTGTGGCCATTATTTTTCAATATAAAAGTGTTAAAGAAATAAATTAAACAAAGCACATATTACTTAAATTGTTTATTAACAATAGTCAATATCTCATTACACATCATAGTTACAGAGACTTTAAAACTAGCACTGCACTTTCCTCACTATAGTACGCGTTGCACTGGTCACTCACCAATTCAGTTTCCATTTTGCAAGCTTTTTAACAAAAAGTTTTCATTAATATTTGTCTACATTAACTGTTGACTGAATATCAACACTGTTCAGGGAGGTGCTAAGGTTAATCTATAATCTACATCGCTGTCAGCATACCAATGGCAATCAACAATTTTGTAATGCACAATCTTTTAACGATTAATACTCACCTCAAATGATAAATGTTATGGGTTTAAGGGATACCGTTTTAGGATTTTAATAAGGATTCATACTTACCTGGAAAGGGACATAACTGGAATGTGTAGTGTTACGACATGTATAGTGGTGTCGTGAGACAGGAGTCCAAACCAAACTGTCAGTCAGATTAGAATAAGATTCCCACTCTGTGATTGAAAAGGTGATTTCCTTGGCAATGGCGAGATTTATGTTTCAGTGTATGTTGGAAATCTTGTTGTAACGAGCATGCTCTCAACTCCTTAGTATTGATGAGGCAGAGTTTAGTGTATATGCAGGCTAATTAAAACCAGGTATTTTTCATTGGATCCATGTATTCATCCATGTTGAAAGTTTACTTGGTACGATAGATAAGCTTCTTTATTCTGAAAATTATTAGCTTGTCAAAAACAAACACATTTTTTTTGCCTGATTTGTTTTCAATTTCATTGATTTTCAAACAGATTTGTCATAGATTTGGGACTGCTCTACGCAGACTGGTTCAGAGTGGAAATGGACTAAAAAATTCAAAGCCTACACATTATCTTGGAAAGAACAAGCATCACACCCACATTAACCTGAAGTTAAAATAAATTGTTTGAATGGTTAAGTGATTCAACAATCAAGGCCTATTTTAGACTGGCTAACAGGTCCAAATATTTATAAATTTTATTCATAGTTGCCTTAACTTCAAATTCAATTATCAATACTATATTGTAGGTATAATTTTTTCCTTTTTTTGCTAGGGTATAAAGAGGGATGCAGATTGTTATCTTAAATACTAGAATAAAAACACTCAGCCGCGGCTGCAGCCCTGATTCCGGTGCTGGGTGTGTTGATTTTTTAATTTGTTGAGAATTGCAAACGGGCATGCAGCCACATCCACTGCCGCCCAAGGACATCTGTGACAAACCTCCAATAGGACTGTATGAAGGACTGTTAGTTAGTATTAATTAGTAATGGGACTTTTCATGTTAGTTACGACCTGCCAGTTAATATTAGTGAATGTCCAGTTAGTAATCGTTAGTATTTGTCTTATTGGAAGCTGGTCACAGATGCGTTGCTATCCTCGAGGACTGAGGTGGTCGCCTCCTGTGTAAGTGTAGCTAGTATAGTTAGCGTGGGGGGGTTATGTAGGGTGTGGCTACCGGGAAGATGATGAGGAGGACCTGGAGCGGCGGCGGCGCGGCGCAGGGCGCGGGGAGCGCGAGCGCGAGCGGCGGCGGCGCGGCGGGGACCGGCGACGAGGCGGCGGGCTACGCCGGCGGTACCTGCCGGAAACCACCTCGATTTCAATATATTTGTACCTGCGTCGCATTGGGCCGCGCGGAAAGCGCGCTGCCGGACGAGTGGCGCCCGCCAACTCGACCAGCAGGCCAAGTAGTTGGCCCTCGCTCCCACTACGACTCTCGCTCATACGACGCGTTCGTGCGCACACGCGGCTACTGTTTAATCCATGCATTTGGTAATTGTTCTAACACAGTCCAATCAGAGAAAAACGCAGTTTCATTTGTAGTTAGCCCCACCAGCCCACAACTGGAGCCTGAATTTCAAATATGGTACTGTACCAAACTTCGGCAACTTAGCAGACTTCGGCCTCCTACTTGTGGGGTCCACGGTTCAAAACTCAAGCTGTGTCTTTGACTTTTCTAAGTTATGTGCACTTTAAGTAATTAAATATAATATGCTTTCGGTGAAGGAAAGGAAGTTTTCATAGGCATGTGAAGTCTGCCAATGCATACTTGGCCAGTGTGGTGGACTATGGCTTTACACTTCTCACACATGCTCAGTAGTCGGCCATTGATGGGTTGCGATGATTACTGTAGCAAATGGTATATATGGACACATACTGTTTTCACAGGCACGTGAGTACTGCACTGACTGTCAGTAATTGTAATCACATGGCTGTCAGAACAGGCAATATGTGTCAACTGAAGCAGAGTCTAGTTGAACTTCACTGTACCGTTGGTTACCATGCAGTGCATACTAAAATATTTTATAGTGTTTCACTTCCACACCCATTCTGTGGTAATTTAATTTAATTATTACATATAACCATGTACTCACTCTATTTTTTTCAAGCATGTGTAAATGTGGGGACACGGGCCTTATCTCTGTACCCCAATGTCTTATTTCTCTGTAATGGTGTTTATTAAAAATGTCACAAGCAACCCTAAAGCCTAACCCGGGCATGCGCGCATTTGTGTTCCATAAGTTAATTCACCATTACATGATCTTTAATGTAGTGTGTATGTGCGTATCATGCAGCAGTACCGTGGCGGGTACCTGGGCGGCGAATGACGGCGCGGGGGCGCGTGGCGCGGCGGCGGGCGCGGGGAGGGGCGCCGCGGCCGCGTGGGCACCAGCACCGGCGCCGCCGTGATCTCCTGCCCGTCGATCTGACCTGCGATCGTCAGAAACCCACTTGTATTGCCTGGCTGCAACCCAGTTGCCCACGGTAGGGCATGGGTGCCTCCTCAAAATCAAGGAGGCCTGCAGCGTATTCCTACACGCTGCTCCGTGGAGTTAGTTGCCAACCCGATGCCAAAAGTTTCTACAGGTCACCCATCGAACTGCCGGCCGAGACCGGCGCGGCTTAGCAAATTGACAAAATCAGTGACGATTAACACTCGCCACGCTTATTATTCTCATCTGTAAATATTTTCTGCCTGCCCCTATCCAGATGACGCCATGGCGTATGCCAGTTGCCAGTGACCCTGACTGACAGAATTTGTTTGGTAGATACATTTTTGTTCTAGGGTCTTATGCCTGCCAACAGATGGTTGGTGCAAAGTTTTAAAGTGCCGCTTACTTGGTTTAATAAACCTTCATATTTAGGGATGGTTGGTGAAAGTCTGGTTCTAGTAGTTCTGTGAGTGAATATTTTGACGCATGATAACAGTTAAGTAAAAAGAAAACATTATTAATTTGAGTTAGGACACCACCTAAGTCATTGAGTTTAATAAACAGACCTTATCATAACGTAGACTTACCTCCATCCATATGTTTCATAGCATTTTCAGCTTCATCTGCATTGGTGAACTCCACATAGGCGTGCCCGCGGCCGTTATGCGTGTGCAGCCTATCATTCGGGAACTCTATTGACTTCACAGTTCCGTATGTAGAGAAGATTTCATGTACATGATCTCGAGTCACATTTAACGTCAACCTCCCTATGTGAATGCGCGTTGGCCTTGGGGGCGGCGAGCGCTCGCGCTTCTTACGCCCTGGTGATCTGGAAATAACAAAATAAACTAATTATTATTATTAACAAACTTCCAGTTCAAAGTCATCATCAACCCATCAGTGTCATTATTGTCCCTTGTCAGGCCAGAGGGTTTTTCTTGTCTTCAGATTAGCATAGTTTGGGCTGGTTGGCATGATTTATACACATTTAAGAAATTCATGTAAAATTTTATTTTTCTTCACAATATTAAAAGGTAACACTTAATTTTTGCTTGCTTAATTTTTACATTACAAACATCACAAAAGAAACAAATTCTACTATATAATTTACCTTTCATGCTTTTCCTTGTTCTTGGATTTGTCATTACTTAAAGGTGGAACTACTTTCTTCTTATCCAATGGCGATCTGTCTCTAGCCTTATCTCTTTCTGGCTCACGGCGGTCTTTGAGTGGGCTCTTATTTGGGGAAGTTCTGTAAGAGGATTCATGTATAATTAATAATTATGACTTTGCTAATTTTTCCCTTCAAACTTGCAATCTCTACTGAACTTCATTAGAGGATTTCATTTTGGGAAAAACGAGTAGCCTATGTCCTTTTCCAGGGTTCTATCTAGTCCAGTGATATCTCTACACAAAATTTCATAGGAAACCGTTCTGGACTTTAATGTGTTGCACATACAGAAAAAACAGTCTAAATGCATTCTTTTACTGTTATGTTTGTGAGTTTTTAAGAAACTTGTAGATGTGTAGATTCAAAAAAAAATTCTACAGTATTTATTATATGATATATTAAGATTTATATGCATATTTAGTGATTTAGGAATTGTGTCACGTGTCCCTCATGGTGGCATATCACAACTCATAAGTTAAGCATAAGGGAATACATACTTCTTCTTTGGCCTGGAGCGATCATTGTTACTGCTGCTGCTGCTGGAGGAGCTAGAGGAGGAGGAGGACCGCGACGAGCTTCCCGAGCTGCTCGATGATGACCGGGACGTTGACCGGGAAGAGCTACTCTCTGAGGAACTATCAAGGACAAACCCAAAATCACAATATTAATTTCATTTATACAAACACAAAGCTTTGCCTGCGGCTCCACTCATGTAAAATTCCCTTATCTATACCACAGGAACCATGCATTTTTACAGGCTCACAGACTACCTCTATGCAAAAAATCACATTAATCTGTCGCTCTGTTGCAGCGTGAAAGGAAAAACCAACAAACCATGTTTAATTAATATTTATTCATATTTAATTTATTAACATTATAAAACACATTTACATAATAAGCTTGGACCGTGATTTTAGGATTAGTGATCAAACCTATGTTAACATCAAATAAGGTCAAATAATGAAGACAAGTTAAAAAAAATTATTTACGTTACATATGGGTGGCCATAGTGTTTAATTATGTTAGTTTAAAAGTGTAAATGAATCAAGAAATTACTCATGAATTCCATTCTTTTTTCCTCGTGTTGCTCAGCGTTAGTATAAAAACGTAGGGAGACCTGGAGCATAATCAACCACTGCCAGCCGAGGCCCGAGACCGGCGCGTTTTAAGCTGTGTACTCCACAGTACTCCAGGAGAATAAATTAAATAAAAAATACCGATCCTAAGAATATTAATTGATCCTTTTATAGGTTCGCGCCGTCGTCAATTTGGACGCTAAGATGACGTCTAACCTCACTATTTAATATTTACTGGAGATTAACTCATATATCATACCTGCCACTGCTTTCACTGCTACTTGACCCGGAATCTCCCTTTTTCTTTTTATCTTTTGGCTTCTTTTTATCTTTATCTGAAGAAGCCGATGGAGACTTATTGCGTGCCCTTTAAAACAAACAAGAGGGTTATAATTACCATTTCGGGCACGAATAACCTTGCTCTTAAGACCCAAATCGTTCGATCACTTAATAAACTTACATTGTATCTAGTTAAGTATGATATTACTAGAAATAACACGTTATTGGGGACGTTTACGACTTTGCGTCCCATCAGCGGCAAAACTCCATATTTTTTCACACAGATAACATAACAACTCACATAGACCAAAGACAATATAGGGAGACAGACTGAGAATATTGTAGTCAGAGTTCTATTAAAAACCATAGGTACATTATGAATCTTTTATAAATATTTGCGCGGCTAACACAACATTCGTGTTGATATTCATGGGATAATATAAATAAATGAAGTAGTTTGGTTTGTAGATCTGTTTACGGCATTCCTTTATAGCGACGGCATCTAAGACGGCATCTCTTAGGTGTGTACCCTTATCTCAAGATAAGACACAACTGTATAATTTTTGGTGGGATAAGTTAGCGCTGTGGGATGTTTGAGTGTGTTAAATTACACACATACCACGTGCAGCAGAAAATGATTAAAGTCTACTTCATAACTGTTTTTCAAGAGAAATTTTCACGTAAAAAAAGTTTCACGTTTGAATTACTTAGATCATAGTCAATATGTTATGTGAAAATATTAGGTTCATAATCCAATACATGTAAAATCCGTTGTAGGTTTTTAAGATGTACAATAATAATTAAAGCTTATGGAATTGCAAACACACTAAAAACCGAGATATCACCTTAAGTTCCGATCCAGAAGGAAAACTGTAGCTACTTGTATGTCCTACTTCTCGTAGAATTTACCTATTCCGCGTGTACGTACCCCACTGAGCCTGACTTTCGGTCCGATTCAGTTAATTACCGCCTTAGTGCGTTCAACGTCTGGCCAACAGGAGGGCGTACCATGCTGCGTTTGCCTTTTTAGGCTGTCCAGTATTTCCTGAACTCTTGCAGTATTTGTTTGTAATACGGAAAAATAACTTAAAAAAGTAAAATGTTATTGCAGGAAAAAATACACAATAGTTATAACGGCCGTACACTCCGCGCTACACCACTGGGTCTTGCTCCCCAGGGCATAAATGTTATTACTGCACACAACCCTTAGGGTTGACTGGTACATAATGCCATCAGGCATTAAGTCCGCCCATTGTAGTCCTTGTTTTAAACTTTTTACAATAAAGGATAAAATAATAATATTAATAATAACCCTGATCTAGACATCAATTTTTGTTTATGTAATCTGTTCCGTACAGTAACTGGTCGCCATATGGTGGCTTTGTCCCTTGGAAGCAGTATTGTCTATTATATTCTATTTACCTTTAGTATTATATACAGAGTGTTTCTTTTATCTGGGACAGTGAGGGGCAATCCCAAACCATAACAGATACATAAAACCTATCTTAGGTACCTCGTGATCTTTTTTATGATCTTTATGATCTATTTTGGCATATTTTGATTCTTGGTCGTAACAAATGGTCTATAGACAAATAAATAACACTTTCAAGATCTGAAAACTATTTACAACCCTGTTTGTATCTTCAACTCGGCCCTAGGACTCTATAAATTAGAACGCAAGAATCGGAACATAGATTGATGTCAATAATATAACAAAGAGTGCCATTTGAGCCAGTAATGACTGTTTTAACACTCGGTGCGATGGAGTGCGAAAAGCTTTCGGCTCCCGCCGCGCGACACGGCCCCGCATTAACGCCGCCGGGGACCTGTGTCGCCCCCCACACCTTACCAACCTCTTCTTAAGACGATACAACGATCATCACTTGAAAACGAAGCGGACGGATCATGGAACAATCACGGAGGACTATGGAGTACTAAATGACAGTGATACAACTATTTCATGTACCTACGTAAATGGTGAGATGGCTATAGTGAGCGCGCGCTCGAAAGTAATCAACGTACTTACTTATGCGCCAAATATCATTTTAATTATTATTTACAAAACTATGATTCAGAAATTAATTTTTACTATGTTTTAAAAATTAATCCATAGTAGTGGCACAGAAAATGGAAAATAATTAGTCTACTTCATAATTATTGTTTCTCGAGAAAATGTCAAGTATTCGTGTTTTCTTTTCTGTGATACTTAGATCATATAGTCAAGAAACATATCTTCAAAAATCAGTTTCAAAATCTTATAATTGAAGCATAACTAGTGGTATTGAAAACACACTAAAAACCATTGTATCACCTTAAGATACTATACTTATTTACAAGAGTGGTGATAGCCAAGCGGTCAAAACTTCGTGCTCCTGCTGGGGTGGTCCGGGGCTCCAAACACAGACACGCACCTCTAGTTTTCGGAATTATGTGCGTTTTAAGCAATTTAATATCACTTGCTCGGAGAAGGAACACCTCGTGAAGGAAATCTGCATGCTTGCGAGTTTTCCATAATGTTATCAATGGCGTGTGATGTCCACCAGCATGGAAGTTAGCCAGCGTGGTGAACTATGGTCTAAAAACCTTCTTATTCTGAGAAGAGATGCCGTGCTCAGTAGTGGGCTAGTGATGGTTTATGATGCCTTATTTATCGAAACTGGATGCTATATTTTGTCATTGTTGAAAATCCGCATTTTATTTCAATTTATTTCATTTATTCAGTTTATACTCAGTCAAAATTTATGAGAATAAAGTGTAACTTAAAGCACACAAGCGTTGCAAAATTACAATTCGGTCTATGAGTTAGCCAGTGTGGTTAATAATAAGTACCGTGGGACCTGTAGGAATAGGATTATTGGTTCGCGTTAGATTCTAATTAGTATGGATAAGCTAGTAAGCGTCACATTCGGATACACTGTATGCTGTTTGCATCATAAACCACATTTTTAAATGTGTGCTACGATGTAGCCAGGCTACGCGGTGCTACGACGTAGCCAGGCTACGCCGTAGCGTTTTTATGAATGAATTTTGTTGTTCCCCGGAGGTACGCATAAATGATTTTTCGTTCCTAAATTATTTTTATATCCGAATACCAATTTTGATGTAATTAGCTTTAAAATAAGGATGATAGCCTAGTAGTTAAATCTTCGACTCGAAGGGACTCAGGTTTAAACTCCAGGCATAATATACCTCTGACTTTACAGAGTTATGAGCCTAAAACATCGTGAGGAAACCTACATGCCTTTGAACTTGCTTGCGGAGAGTTTCGTCTTTCTAAATCAATTGACTCTGGATTCATTCTTTAAAACAAATCTAATGACGTAACTTTTGTTTTTATTAAAATCGGCCCCGTAGCTCCTTTCTCCTCCACTTGAAAAATTCAGTGTATATGTCAGATCTTTAGAAAATTTCGATACTGGGATTAAGAAAACATGTCAATACATGAATCACTTGTCAAGTGGCAGGAAATCCTTCTCACTCTGATTTTATTATTCGAGTAAGTATAATAAAATGAATAAGTAGCGTATAGAATGTGATAATGACAAAATGACCAAAATTCTTAAATACTTACCTACATTTATATTTTTCTTAAAATTTCGAAAGGTAGTGTTAAATAACATAATCTGCAACAACTTCCCGTTCAGTGTATCTATTATAATAATACTATAAAAAGAAGATAGCATATATATCTCCTGGAGGCAATAACATTTACATTGGGGGAATTTTCGCATAGGAAATTTTACTTATAGAATAGAATAGTTATAAACATAATTATGTAAAGTAAGAGCAAACTCTCACCGCCGCAAACTGCGTTATAGTTTTGGCGGGATATTTATAAAACTTATAATATAAGATGAATTTTAGTAAGTAAATAAAAAAATATTACTTACCTAAATTGTTGAAAATATATTTAAAGCGTCACGCACCCTACTTTGTGAGACAAACATATTGTGACGAAAACCTGCATTTTCGCACAGTTTATGACCGACATAAAACTTATTTTAATCTATTCGTTGATAGCCGGTCTTTATGGCCGGTGGCTTACACCTACTTGAAATAGGACAATAATTACAATTTATAACGACCTATATATTTTGTCGTGTGCAATAACTCAAGTGCCGCTAATCTTCCTGTGGGAAACTTGTGTACTGCGTTTAGAGAGAGCACCAATATGCGTCATCGTACCATCGTCGTGGCCGTGATCGTCATTTGTTTGCATAACTCGGTTTTAAAGGCATTTTGTTATTAGTCAACTAGCTGTTGCCCGTGACTTCATCTGCGTTAAATTTATGATCCATATTCGGATTTTAACGTTTCTCATATGACCTTTTCCGTGACTCAAACTATCTCTCGGTTCTATGGTTCAGCCGCGAAGCCGTATCAAACAAACAGAAAGGGGATCTTAGGAAGATATAAAAAATAATAAAAGAATGTAGAGACAGTATCTATTTGTTCCATTCTTTAGATGTCTGCGGTTTATTGAATAGAATAGAATAGAATAAGAAATACTTTGTTTACCGTCTAAGCTGCAACATAGTAATAATAATAAAAAAGGAATTTTGACAAAAATAAGATTTAAATAATAATAATAACGAAACCAATCTGGATCTAAAAAAGAAATAATGTGTGCGCAATCTGACGTAAATTGGAGTTAGTACAAGACCTCAGCCACTGGTTTTCAGTACGTCCCATTTATTAGCTTTTATAGGCAGATTTTTGTGCTTTGATCTACGAGACATGGAAGCTACAACATATAGGGGTTTTCAACATGGTCGTTCATATCGGTCGATGGTAGATGATAATAACTGAGACCAATGGATTTACGTGCCCTCCGAAATATGGCAGCACTAATGCATGTATGTATGTAAGCATACAATCGTCACCACCCCTTCTTTTCCCGCGGGTGTCTTACTAGATGGGAATATAACGGAGGACGAGCAACTACCATCTACCGCGATCACCAACCCGCCTGCCCGGCGTGGTGATTATAAGCAAATCCTTAAATTTTTTCGGAGAAGACTTTGGTCCAGCAGTGGACTAGTCTAGGCTGTATCATATCAATACATCAACGGTACCCTCACATGCGCTCATTGTGGGCGCACGTTTACTCATAAGGTTGGGTACATTAGTCACATCAA
>DWLO01000318.1:0-22157 GCA_018245335.1 Dalla quadristriga
ATTGCATAACCCATGTTCACGAATATGATATACAGGCTTAACTCAAAAAAGTAGATTTTTGGGAAAACGCAATAAACCATTTTGCAATTTTGTCCGGTGCATAAACACATAACAATTTAAGACCCACATTACGCTGTGTCAAAGAAGGCGAATTTCGTTGTAATTTCAATTTGAAATCATAGATAACGTTAACAGAAGCCTGTGAGTCTGCGTGACTCCATTCAAGCCCATGTCTAATTAGGTCTGTATGTCATTAAGAGTGCGATGTATAACAACAAACTTGTTCGATCTCCATTGATACGTCAAGCCTGCAATAAGCAATAAGAGGGATCGCTTAATATAATTAACACCCGGGGAGATGAACCAGTAATAAAATATAATAAATAAGTAGGTATATTGTACCGACAGCGTCTAGCATTTTAAGCGCCGGACTGTACTCGCAATACGGTCCAGGCATTCGACTCGGAGTCAACGGAATCAATCGATCTGACAATAGGGTATACGCGTGTAGTTAAAATTCGGATCAATATTTTTATTTGTATATTTAACGTTCAGGCATTCAATCTCAGCCATTATTTTCTTATTTTAAATCCTTTTCGGTGGCAAACATTTATTAATAAAATGTGCAAAACTGGCGATCGAAATTTAAAATGGCGAGTCGCAACGCCATGTTTAAATCTAAACGTGACGTCATCGGCGATGTCAAGGTGTAGATGTTTGTATGGTGTGTGTAGTGTTTGGGTTACAACTACAAGTTTGGGGACTTGTGACTTCACTGTAACCACGCGAGAAATGGCGGTGTTTTAACAGCTCAAATTTACTCTCGGTTATAACTTGTTGTAAAAACTAATTTGAAACATTTCCTACTACTTTATATATTACTTTATTACTTTAATACTACTTTATTTTTTTTTACTATTTTGTAACGATGTACATTTACATAACGATTGATGTACATAACGATTTTGTACCAGTGATTTAAAAATATAAAAAAAACATGCATATACTATGCAATGCAAAGACTATACCGAGAATATCTACGTGATGTCTTTATGAGATTGCCCCGAAGGCACGGGCTCTCGTTGTCATCAACTACGTAACACAAGCTCCATATTTTGTTATAAACTGTATGACAAAGTATTCAATAAATATGTAAAACAAGGTTCTTTTTATTTTTGTCTCAAGGCAAGCTAAATGATTTTTAATGTCCAGTATCGCTTTTGAAATACCTGTTCTAGTCGCGTAGTAAGGTTTGGTTCGTTTTCTTGGCGATGATAGCCTAGTGGTTACGACTTCTGCCTTCTAGACCTAGTGCCTCTTAGTCATTATTGTTTGTATATTATATTATATTTCATATTATTATAAATTATACCTCAACGAACAAGCTGACGGGCCACCTGAAGGTAAGTAGTAAGAGAGGTGAAGATGGATAGATATAATTATACTTATTATTTATTTATATTGTTTTATTTTTCATTTTTATATTCCTAGTTTATCATATGATCTGATGCTCGGTATTTATCCACGGAACCATTTTGTATGTATGCAAAACGATTAAATCCGGTGCTAGCAAGAATTATTATTAGCAAGCTGGAGTGGCAATGGGCAGGACTGGTAACCGATGGGGAATAAAGGTCCTCGAATGGAGACCACGACTAGGAAGAGGAGCAACGGTCGCCCTCCGACCAGACTGACGACCCGAAGACGACAGCGGGAAACCAGAGGATTCAGAGGGCACAGACACCTGTGTCCAGCAGTGGACCTCCAATGGCGGTTTGATACAAGGTCAAGGAATACTGTACAACTGAGCTGTGAGTTCTCATTACCATATACTCAAAGTCTCAACAGTCAGCCGTTCTTCACAGAAACCCCAACTAGCGTGATCTATATTATCTGACTCTCCCACTCTTAAATGTCAAGTTGTTAAGCAACGCCGAGAGCATCACATGTATAGGTAACGCTAACAAGGCTTTTCGGTTCGTTGATTTTTAAATCCATAGTAAACTTTAATTGGATTACGGTGATGCAAAGGAAATGACGCAAAGACAATAACCGTTTCCGGTGGCTTATCGTCCATTATTGTCTTTGATGTCTGAAAACTGTAATGGTCTTGGACCAAGTGGTAATAATTGAGAATTACAGTTTCAACATGGTAGCATTTAAAGAAAACGATTTTTTTCTAAAATATCAATCCTTTGTCGCAATTAAGATAGACAATTGGCAAGAAAAATACGAATAGTTTTCGCCATTTTACTCTATCAAAACTAGGTGTATGTCTGTAATTGGTAATGTCTGTAATTTTATTGCCAACAATGATAATGTTTTTTTTTTTAAGTCTAGACTTTAACAGTCATTGAAAATTTTGAAATGTTCGAGATAAAGAGATGCGAAGCGTGATGCTCGTCCCGTTCGGTGACGCTGTAAGGGCCAGTAGAGCCAACAGCAACTGTCTATTCGAAGTAAAATAATATAAAAAAAAGTGATACTCGTAGTCCTCGTAAGCTGAAAGACAAATTTAACCCACAGCTAACCTACCTCAGAAACGGGCATATTTAGTTGAAAATTTACTTTGAACCAGCCCATTCTATGGCCCAATTTAGTTAGAAATAACCTATTTACTTAATCCAATCTGTCTGCGACCCCAAAAGGTTACGCATTCAGCCGTCATGGACCGTTTGTTTCAAGAGCAAATGTGATCTTACCTTCCACAGAATAAACGTTTAATAGAAATGGCTCGTCTGTTTAATTGTATGTCATTAAGAGGATACATCGATCTGCTTGAAAATGAAGCGGACGGATTAAGGACCCATCACGCAGGACTATGGAGTTTTAAAATGACAGTGATGCAACTATTTCATGTACGTAAATGGTGAGATGGCTATAGTGAGCGCACGTTCGAAAATAATCAACGTAAGCGCCAAACTATCTGGATTTTTTTTTTACCAAAACTATTTGACGTATTAAGAAAATTATTTTGGGATTTCTAGAAATGATTACTTATGTTTAAAATAATTCCGTGAACTAATTCGTAAAAATAAAGTGTTTTTTTTTTGAGAAAATTTAAAGTAATCGTGTTTTTGTTTAGAACGTATAGTCAAAAAACATAACCCTTCATAATCCTATAAATGAAAATTAGTGTAATTGAAAACATTAAAAACCGTTGTATCACCTTAAAACGACAGTCGCCGCCTAAAGTTTATAACAACATTCCTTGTTCATCCCCCGCATTTCCCGCGTAGTTTCCGGTATATTTTTAATATGCACAATGTCGTTCACGTGTCTAACGATAATTACTAGTGTTGGAGGCGTCATTACGTCAAACCGCCTGCTTGCCATCGCATTTTCAGTTTACTCAAGTTATTTCCCTGGGGCCTTTGACATTGCTATTTAATACTAAGATTTCCTATGTAGCGTATGTTTCCACTTGTGTTATCGCCTGTACTTGCGTAATTATAGATGTGATCGCGCAAAAGCGTATTTTGTTCGCTAAAATTATTTCACGAAGACTTACTCGTACCTACCCCTTTATAGAAATGCGGAGGGAATTACGACTGGAATTTACGAAAAAAATTGTCGTCGTTTTGGAAACCTATATATAAATATGCAAGGACAAAACAGTTCAGTACCTTTTTCTCCTGTTTGTCAACCGATTTTATTATTTTTTTTGGTGGCTATTGACGAGCTATATACCAATTCAAATATATTTTTCTTCAATTTTAATTATGATTATGGTCGAATGTCGAATAGTGGACGAACGCTCGTTTAGATAAACGGAGACAAGCACTGAACTGAAGATGGCAGCTTGTGACAAAAACTTTGACAAGAGTCGAAAAGTTCCATTTACGATATCAAAGCAAAACTTCAGCAAAAGCTCCAGAAATAAGCACGCGCACATATTTTGCAGCAAACCACTCGTTATTTAGGAACACACGCCCATAATTTAAATCGTATTATCAGCGATATTTTTACAAACTCTACACCTACCTACTTTTAATTTTTATTTCACTCTCGAAAAGTTATGTCTGAAATATCTTCTTGTGTGAATACGCAGGATTTTTTGCTTCCATGTGGATTTATTCGTACAGATTCGAATACCATCAGACGACTTGGAGTTTTTATATTTTTTAAGTAGGTTTATACTCGAGCTTGGAGCGGGGAAAAAGGAAGCCCTCGAAACGAGCTATGAAACTGTCTCATAACAGTAATTAGCGAACTAATCCTGAAATCAAGTAGCCGCGAACGGTCAGCTTTGTGGCCCGCCCTTAAACGGCAGTCTGCTCAACCCTTTTTTCGAAATTTTAATACCGAGTATAGTTGGGGTAATAAAATCTCCGCAAGCACTCAAATGAGCTGAACTTTTGAAGCGTGGGGTACAAGACAGAGGCAGGTCAGTGGAGGGAGTCATTAACCAGGGCCGCATTTCGACTGACTGGCGGGACGCCTCCGTAATCGAATAAACGCTAAAAAATGTTCGCGATACCACGACGTAGACTGGCTCGTGTAAAGGGATCTCTTCTAGTGAGATCGCTAGCCTTGCTTGGACTTGGGACCCTGAAATAGATGTATTTTGATCACCTATTGCTGTGTTTCGCAGGGCAGTATCATAGTACATTAAACCGCTTGACAATATATAACAAAATAATAATATTAAATGAGGCATCTACGTGTTAGACCTGTGTCCCGGTGCAAGCCTTCCAAATGACCGTGTCCAGTTACATCTGTGATCCGTGAAATATCAACGAGATCCATAATAATAATAATTTACAACATAACGACCTTAAATTTCGCCCGTCAAACATTCCATATCTTATTTCTATGCAAATATTCTCTAAAGCAAAAATACTCGGCTTCGCTTAATGTTAACGTTACTTTGTATGCCGTTACAAGATAAGGGAATAATTTGCGAGAAAGTTGCCAGTTTCGTATAGAGGCATAGATAATTGTCTCCAACCCGCATGGTTTACACCGAATTGTACTTACGTCATTACAACGTTAGGTTTTGCCAGTAAGTAGGCATTTGCTGGTCCTGATTAGTAATACTCACATTACAAGTTTAGTTTAGTTGATAATTCAGACGAGTTTGCGTAATACAATTGACCACAAATTAAATAATATTTTAATTAATTATTAATGTATTTACATCAAAGAGCGAGTTAATAGACATATTTTCCTTTACTTGATAGGATGTAAAAGTGGTATTACCATGATTACTCCGTGCACGGAATGCAAAAATAGTGGTCAACGATAAATGGCTCAAAAACTCAGTGACTCAGTAACTCAGTGAATACTAAGCGAAGGTTCCTGGGTTCCTTTCGACCGGGGTAGTGCGTACTATCAGGTTTTCGTTATTTATGATTACTCGTCCGTGTAAACGTATCTTATTTTTCAAATGTCCTTCGTTTCCGTAAAACTGTTATCGACCTACTAAAATGGAAATATGTCTAAAAATAAAACATACGATAAGGCACGACGCTATAGGCAGATATAGACAGTTCACCCCACCAATAACCCTCTAGCGCACCAAATCCGTTTGCTTAAACGTGGCGTAACGCAACACAAAATAACGTTATCGTATAATGAAAGTACCTACGCTATTACGTCACAGCGAGCGCGATAATAATTTACTTTTGACATTTGTCTCAATCCGGCCCTGGCTGGACGGCGCAGTCTGAAAAAAAGTTTTTTCACTAACTGAAGCATTAATCCGGCCCGGTATTAGTTTACTCGCTCTTACAGGGGCCGGTGTGTGCGCGCTGCGCGTGTGTGCCACCGAGTGACTTTTGCGCAGACAGCGAACGCACAGAGGCGTCGTGTTACACGAAAACTAGCGATTTTTCGACAACTACCGCGCAAAGTCAACTTTTTCTATACAATATAGCAAGCGCTGCCGAAGCGTAGTTGCGAATGCTGCTTGCAGGTCGAAGTTATTTTCGGCATGTAGCACCACCAACTTTCGCATAGAGAACCCAGAGTGTTCCTGACTTTGTTGCTGTCAATTATAAACTTTTTTCCGAATTTTCGGACACAAAAAACGACGCACGGCTGCCGTCAGCGGTACTCAGGCTTGCGTACAAGTTATTCTCGTGACACATTGAAATGATTGTGGCGTAATTACATTGAAATCTTAATTAGCATTTCGTCACGTAAAAGCGGAAAAAGATTAATATCTCTCGCGTTAGGATACTCTGTCCGCTGCAGTCTGTGGCGCTCGCTCTGGCGTACTTCAGGAAGCTGGACGCCGTCCACTCACTCACACACACGCACCCACACCGAAGCACCTCGCTGGTACATAGCGCGTAATACCTCCCCCCTATCATTTGAGCGACTCCGGCCTGCATCAGGTTTTAATAACCATTGTATTTGGCAACGATCGAAATGAGTATGTTTGGAAAAGTCGGTGGGTGTCTGAAAACTATTTTTCGGTCGGAGCCAAAGTTGCGTACGGTTTATGAGTTTTTTGACTGCTCTATGTAAATAAACGAAGGGACTGTAGTCTTTTATATATATTCGCATCTGAATTTTTTTTTGGTATTGGATTTGAGCGAGTGGCATCAATAGTAGGAGCGGGTTAATTCGGACTCGCGTTGGTATTATTCCGGACCCTTTTATTTGGAAAACATTGAAAAGTTTTTTTTTACTTGAACTTATTTGGCATGCACTGTTGGAGTTTAGTTTATTTTACCATTTGTCATTGCATACGACTATACGACATTGCGTATTAATATATTGATCAGGTAATGTAAACTTTAGTTTTGTTGAAACATGTCTGATTGTCATATAAAATCCAGAACGAGCAGCGTTCTCTATTCAGCAACTCATCTACTGAGATCACCAACCCGCCTGCCCAGCGCGGTGATTATGAAAAAATTCCTCCTATATTTGGGAGACGTCTTTAGTTCAGCAGTGGACTATTATGGGTTGACAATGATGATGACTCAGGTCTTAGACGTTAATTTGTGTTGTTTTCTGTGTGTCCGCGACCCGCAACACATGAATCCTAGTGCGGGAGCGTTAGCGTGTGTGCGATTAAGTATTTATCAACTTAGAATACCGTAAGGTTCTTACCCCGTTATCAGTATGGTATGCGGCCCGCATCGCAACTCAACCTGCAGACATTAAAATAAGGATCCATTCACCGTATGTCATGCGATGACCCATATTTAAGCACTTATCTTCTTTTGCAAAGTGTTTCGAGTTTTCTTACGGTGTATTTAAAGGAACCGTATAGTTGAGGAAATAGTATATTATTTGTTATTATAATATAACAGGCTTGACAACCATAACAGATTACATCCAATTCACTTGACAAACGTTTCATGGTATTCTGGCTGGCCTGCGAAACACAGCAAAAGGGGAAGAAAAAACGTCAGTTTGGGGGTTCCAAGACACAAGCCGTTGGGCAAGGCCAGCGTTCTGACTAAGGGAGACTCTTTCGCACGAGTCAGTCTACATTTTGGTATCGCGAACCATTTGTAGCGTCTGTCTCTCCACTAATAACAATAATGTATGTCTGTCCGCTATTAAGATCCGTCTTATTTGTATTTGATGTAGGATCAATCTTAGATCGAGAGAGCAATGAGTCCTTTAATCTCCACTCGTGCCAATCCAGTTTAGCAACTGTTTCGGAGTTTGGCACTTGATTAATGTAGGTACTTGATTTGTTAGCAAAATAAAATTTAAAAAAAACGATAGTTCCACTTTCAAATATAACGGTCGGTACTAGTCGGTAGTAGCCAGAAATCGAGTTAAGAAAACAAGATCGTACGAACATTCGCACCGAACAAGTTAACAATAGGGGGAAGAAGCTTGAAAAATAAACAATAACCTGACCCCTCGGGTTACGTCTTAGCGATTGAGTGCAGACATGAGAAGGAATAGAGGTGGCACCTTGGATTCATTCAAAAAAGGTAGATACGTTACCTACCAATCGAACGTGACCAGCAGCGTCACAAGTTTCGCTTAGTTGTTCACGAACCATTCATTGTCTTGTTTGCACAAAATAAAACGACTGTCTTTATTTTGTGTTTTCAATGCACAACAACAGCGCAAAAAAACAGTTTAATTAAGTTAAATAAAAAAGGAATTATACGATGTCCTATGTTTGCATGTTCGCAAGTAAGGAGTTTATTACTTAATTGTCCCCTGTCTATACTTTCTTACATCAATGGGACATTATGGTTTCACACGGGAATCGAATGTTTTCTTGAGGGGGACTCATAAGACGCGCAGATTGGTTCTAACTACCCCATATTACCAGTGAAATACGACTTGCAATTTGCGCCTATACATAAAATACATAAGCTATTTGCACCTATAACAATCAGCAGAATGTTAAGATTTAGATGAATCTTTACGTACTCATTAGCAGAGATTTAAGTCGGTGCCAATTTAATTTATAGTACATTTTAGTACCGCCTATTCAGTTTTACTTTGAGATTTAAATAAGCGACTGAAAAAAAATCTAAAAGGTATTGGGAGTGTTAGCGTGAGTTACTCTTGTTAGTATTACAGCATCTACACCTTTCCGACCGGAACGCAACTGTTGATAAACAATAATTCCCACGGCAGAAATTGATAATTATCGCGGTGGTACCGCCCCGGGCGCACCGTAAACAGGCTCTACCATATTATGTTAGTAGTGTTCCAGTAGGTAACAGTATTATAATAATCATAATTATTTTAATTAAAATGATAATGCGACTAATTACAAAAACGACTCTTGTTTAGGGAAGGAAAATATTTTCCGGCCTTAAGAAATAACAAACAAAGGCGATTTTTAATTAGGTTTTGAAAAGTCGAGGTTAAGATTAAAAGTATTGAGATTCGAACTTATTTTCGAAGGAAACAATACTCTGAACTCCTCTGGACAGCAAAGAAAGTCGTACTTTAGTTCCTCAGTTTCAATTCCGTGCCATTTTACGTAGCTTTGGCTTTTAAAAGAATCTTTCACAAAAAATGTCCCAACTGCAGTCATCGAACAAAGAGCCAAGACGTTTCTTCCCTTCCAGGTAGACGCAAGATGCGATGTCTTAAGAAATAAGGAGACAATAGACCGAACATACAACCAATTTTCAACTTTACTTGCTTCTCATAACGACCAAATTCCTTAACCAATTACTACACTTTTTTCGCAAATTCTCTATAGCTTTAAAACTGCAAAGATTGAATTCGTTTGAGCTTTAATATATTTTAAAACGTAAATATAACAGGGTAAAGTACATTTTGGGTCACAGACAGTCCGTGTAGCATACAATGGACCAGCTGATTCTCACAGTAACGGCTTTTAATTCATAATGATATATTTTAAATTCAACACAGCCCAAGTTGAAAACTGTGAACAGGGGCATACTTTAAATAAAAATAACGTGTCAAATCCTTGGTTGTGTCTCATCTTCTAACGTTTACAAAATATCGAAATATTGCTTATACGTAAAAGTTAGCAGATTCCCTTTGAATTATTCACGCCAAAATTAATATGAAAATATTATCATTATTATAGACAGTGTAACAGTATTACAAATGCGAAAGTTTGTAAGGATGTTTGTTAGTCTTTCACGCAAAAACTACTGAACAGATTTTGATCAAACTTCTCAGTGTAACTTTACACCAGTAACATAGGCTGTAATTTATAAAGATATCGAATATAAAGAAGTCGGAAAAAATCGATGGATGGAATTATCTATGTAATAGATACCAATTCGCAACATGAGTTAACATTGCTGATTGTCACACCATTTTCGCATTGAACGTAGTTCGCAATGATTCGGATATTAGGTATGCCAATAAATTAAATGGAGACCTTCTTTACGAATATCGAGAGTACGAGACCTACTTAGGTAGAGCCCGCATACGGGCGCACGCGAACTGCTTATTAATAGCGAACATCGCTATTGATTCCAATCTTAATGACGCCGAGAAGCTTGAGCTCTACATTTCAAACCGCCACTATCATACACGACTGTGATGACACATATGCAAGAGGCGACCTCAGTCCCCAGGGATAGTAACGCGTCTGTTACCAGCCTCGAATCATCATCATCAACAGCCTATATCCGTCCACTGCTGGACTAAAGGCCTCTCCCAAAAATGGGAGGGTTTGCCCATAATCACCACGCTGCGCAGGCGGGTTGGTGATCGCAGTAGATGGAGTTGCTGCACAGAAGATGCTGCTGCGTTCTCCGTTATATTCCCTTAGTCGCCTCGTACGACACCCGCGGAAAGAAAAGGGGTGGTGACAATTGTATTTTGTTCTGCCGACACCACAAAGCCACCAACTTCGAATAGGACACACTAACTTTTACTTACTGGACGATTACTAACATATACTAACACGATTAACATACACTAACAGTGTTAACTCGCACAGTCATATTGCTAACGTTACCTACTAACCATCTAATATAAGTATTAACACCGAATACGAACAGGACTAAGTAACTAACTAACAGCCTTTGTACAGTCCTATTTGGGGTTTGCCACAGATGTTAATGGGTGGCAGTGGATGTGGTACTGCATGCCCGTTTGTTATTCTCATTATAAAAAAAGGTATTTTACGTTGACATATAGTCTAACCTAACCTAACATCATAACCTTACTTAATATAATGGCATTACCACAGCCATTAGTGTATACACATCTTGTGGAGAAGATTTCCGATCGGAAAACGTGTATAACTGATGCTACCAGGTCGTTGACCTCAAATCAGAAATCGTTCGTGGGACTGCATATTATCTTTAAGATGAGTAATTTCAATAATCTCTCGAAACACACTCTTCACAAACACTCAACATCTTACTAAGTACCGACTTTTAATAGCCTCATGTGTTACTACTTATCGCTGTTACTAATGGCCAAGTCGTCATAATGTAACATGTGCCGACTTCAATTAAATATTAATAAAATATTGAAGTATCGATTTTACATTTATAATTGTACATTGGTAGTTTTTAGTTCTGCAATCGACATAGCAGCATATGAGTTGCAGCCAAAGATATAAACAAGTATAGATGTGGTATTGCCCACGACACGCCTACTAAAAGGATGTCATGTGTAGCGCTCGCCTTTAGTTCGCTTCTACGCATGCTACAAGCGTGACATTTGTTATTGCCGCGAATAATATTATTTCGCAATATAAATAACCAGTTTGAGCATCAAGACTTTGCATAAATAATTTGCACAAATACATTATGCAAACACAATAATGCAACAAACACAGTTTATTTCTTACCTCAAGTAAATTTTCAAAAATAAACATAATTTTTTATTTATTATAAAAATGTAATGTGGTCATGAATTTGTACCAAGTTTAAAAAAGGGTTGCACGTTCTATCGTTTTGCAGAGCCGACTTCGAAGATCGTCGGAGAATTCAAAAATCGAACCATATTTTGATGAGCGCGAATTTTAAATTTCATTCATCATGAAGATAGCGTATCTGTGGCGATGAACGAAATTAAGTAGAAAGTCCTCATATTTCCATTCCATTTAATTGAATTGGCATTACTATCCAGCCAGTAACCCACCTACTAACACTAGCCTAAAAATAATTGAAATATACGTTACAAACACATTAATAAAGCGACGGGAAAATACCATTAATTTAATATTTAAGGAGGCAAAATAATTAAATACTACTGAAACTGTAATAAGTATGTATTGCTTTCCTTGTAAGTTTTTGAAAAATATAAGTTTATTATTACTATTATTTCCGAGACTTGAAAAATAAGTACAAAAACATTCAAAAGCACGCTGAGGTTACGTTAAGTTTAACCATTTGAATGCACGAATTCGGAGCTAAAATCCCTTTTTATTATAACATTCGTCTAATTCTCTACCTGCGTGTAATTCTCCCCCATTACATTTACGAATGTCACAAGTTTTTAGGTACAAGTGCCTCTGGAAGTGTACTCGGCAGTACTTGCACGATCCTAATTAGATCCCGCGACACGTCAAGGTGTATATACCCGTACACCCACCTCGATTCTCGCCAGTTAAAAAGACATCTAATTATTAAGACACTTCATTTACTTACTCAATTAGTAAGGCTGCAATCTCTCGCGGAGTGCCAATTAAAAAATAATAGAGACCCCGGTGTGAGCGAGAGCATCGAGAGCTCTCTTTCTCGCAAGTGGCTTAGAGATGATCCGCGTCGATTGATGGCTCACTATTGAGTGATTTGGTTTTACACGGATCCAAGGAATTTTCGTTTTATTTTTTATCCTGATCGTGCAAGATTTTAACTCTTTGCCCGTCGAGGATAGTGATTACGGACGCAGTTTTCACACTTCGAAAATCGACACTGATTGGATATTATTTTTGCCCAACCCTAGTTTTATTTCTTTTATTGAAGTCGCGAGCTGAGCGTGCAGTATTGTCTATCGTATCTATCGTACCTACGCTGTTACATTCAATCATTAACTCGTAATATTTATTTTATTATATTAAATTGACTTATACCCAGCCATTCGCGCTCATTCGGATTCTTTAACATCGCGCGCTAGGCGTACATAAATGACAAAAAATATCAATCAACATAGTAATTTCTAGTAGTATCTCTACTGAAATTTAAATATGTATGGGAAAGAATAGGCTAGCTAGCGGAAAGGCTCCGACTTCTTGCTCTCCGGAAAGGAGAGTGCAACTCGCGCCACAGTTGGAGCTACGTAAACATTACAGGTTTCACCTTATGCGCATACTTAACACTATTAACTTACCTACATTTCGACGTATTCGCTGGCTGCGAAGCGATAATATCAAGTTCGTGTCTAAGTAGTTAATTAATTAGAGTTCGTTACCACTCCTAGCAGTAGAAATTAGCAATCCTGTTCACTACGAACAATCCTCCAAAAGGTTTAACTGTCTTATAATAAGCGTAACGAACCCTAAAACGTGTCGACAATTCTGAAAGTAACGCGTCACTCGACGTCGCGAAAAACCGAATTAGCGAATTACTCGCCTCGGGCATCTGCCCCACCAGAGGCGAATAACATTAATCTTAACAATGTCTACCTATTTTCACATCAACTTAAATTAGTGTATCAATCAATCAAATCAATTTATATGCTCGAATATGGGTCGTTACATTCTAGGTGATTGTGTACCCTGCCTTACCTTTTCTTCTTTTATGTCCTTCACCCAAAGGTTGTCTGGAAGAGATCGCTCTATAGCGATAACGCCGCCTTATGTACTGTGTATTACGTGCATGTAGAGTCTTCTATCTATCTATTCTATCTAGAAGTGATATGTACAAATTATGTTCGCTATATTCCGACTACTATGACATGCAAACATTTTAAGTTACAATAATGATATTAATTTATATGTACTGTGATTATAGATAATTACGGTACTATTATTACGGTACGGTACGGTGTACGGTATTATTAAGTTATAATTATTAATTTAAGTAGGTATCACTCATTATTCTTAACATTCTCTCTATTCAACTCATTATTCTCTATTTATTACTTGTAATTGTCATCTAAGAAGTCCCTAGTAGAATAGCTGAAAACCGTGCGCTGTCAGATGTAGCGTAGCACTCGCTTCACCGTCAGCCGTGAGACGCATGCCCGGCTCTGAATGTGAACTCGTAAGTAATTAGCCTCGCGAGACACTCCATTCGCGTTCGCTCTCACAAGCGATGCGAAGCGAAGATACCGGAATGCCGCGACGACAAGCGAAAATGGCTAATCAAATCGGCTCCCGCTCTCGGGGTTTGAAGAGCTTTTTATATTTTCATTGTGCCGTGAAGTGTCACACTGCAGGTGAATTTTCAACAGTCGTACCTCGCTGTATAGCTATAGTCACAGTCGATCGGTTACATTCGAAGTGGTTGCGTACGAATTTCAATCAACCCCCATTTTTATATCGCCCGGATGAACCTCTAATAAATGATACGCTGCACTGAAATTCAAATAAATCTTTTACAACTCCAACCGATGTTATTAACGCTGCACTTGTCACAATTTTATATTTTTTTGATCTTTTTCTCACTGATACTTACGAGTAAACAGTTTCGGATATTAGTGATGTTATGAATTGTTACTCTTCGGATATTGGCGACGTTAAGAATTATAGTATCACAAATTGTATCAGTTCGTTCTTGAAGGTAGATATTATTATGTAGTTTCGAACCTAAACATGTTGTTATGAATAAGTTGTTGTATGCCATAATTAGTGAATTAAATCGTTGTTCGCATAACGAAGCTTCATCTTGTAAAATAATTCTGAACTGAATGGTAAATCGTATGGAAAATGTGGTATGAAAGACGCTAAATTCTTATTCATCACACATTAAATTAGCCAGCATATTTTAACGTCGAGATATAAATATGTAAATTGCGAACCGAGTGATTAGTAGGTATGTTTTGTGTGTGTGGGTGCACAGAGGAAAAGTACAGAAAAATGATATTTGAAAACTTTTTATTGCTCGTTACTATGTGTGACGTGACCTAATTGACCTGGTCTTCTTGAGGCTTTGGCCTTTTAGATAGGACCTGTTTTGTCTCATATTCAATTGTAGCCCCCTCCTGTGTGTTATAATTTGGATGCTGTTGTGTATAATCGTGAAATGCTTCTTAAACCGCAGTTCAATCATTCACAATTTCTCGAGATATGCGTATAAGTTTCCTCCATTCGTTATTTTTACGTTACTCGTGATTTCTACATTCCTATCCAGTTCATTTATATTTGGCTTTAGTATTTCTCAAATAGTTTTGCCACATTTGGGCGTTAATATTTTGTATTGAACTGTGCAGTAGTCTAAGTAGTCTAAAACAGGCTTAAATATCCTCATCTTATGTACTCTGCGTTAGCGCTTATCGCTGATCACTTGTAGTTGACACCATTTTCTCCCTGTTAGCTCGTCTCTAGAGAACAGTTAGAGCAATTTGGCTCAAAACATTCCCAGTTACAAGAGTTCTCTACATCTTTGCTGTTAGTTTTCTACATCCAGATGGAAAACTCTCTGTGAATTGACTATAGTTACAGCAGTTTGGCCCAACGCGTTCTCAGTTACAAGAACTCTCTCCATGGTTACAGCAATTTTACTCAAAATGCCCCCAGTTACAACCACTCTCTCCATCATCATCATCATCAACAACCTATAATAGTCCACTGCTATACTAACGGCCTTTCTCAAAGATAGGAGGTTTAGCCCATAATCACCACGCTGGGCAGGCGGGTTGGTGATCGCATTAGACGGTAGCTGGTAGCATACCCTTAGTCACCTCGTACGACACCCTCTGGAAGAGTTACAGAGATTTGACTGAAAACGTTCCCAGTTATAACCATTCTCTCCATAATTACAGCAATAATAAAACGTTCCTAGTTACAACCACTCTTTCCACCTTTGCAGGGAGTTCTACTATATCCAGATGGAGAAGTACGCGCGGCAAGCCATCAGCGAAGGCATGAAGGTGGCCGACGACCTGCACGTGGCTGGCGACTCCGAGTTGTACAGGGTGCTCAACTTGCATTACAACAGGAACAACCACATTGAGGTAGGGGTACGGTCGATTTTCTGAACTTTACCTAATCTTAGAGTAGATAAATAAGTAGAAGTAAACTGACTTGTTGCTGATGAAGCGCTCATGATCGCACGGCGATTGTCAAGCCGATTGACAAGTTAAGCAGCGCCGGTCTGGGCCAGCAGTTGGACCGGTGACCACTATTTGTAAAATTTCTTGAGCACTTTGGATGGCACGTTAAGCCGTCGGTCTTGGGTGTTATCGTTAGATAATAGATATTAAGCATTGTCGGAGGCCTTCGAGCGCCCTGAAAACTTCCGACACTTGATTTGGCCACTTAACCTTCCATGAATCCCGCATTGGAGCAGCGTGGTGGAGTACTGCCCAGGCCACAGTTATGAGGAGAGACCCGTGCCCTGCAGTCGGGCACTATGGGTTGCAGCTATGACTTGTCTCCCTGGCGCATCGGCAGTATCCCTGAATAACGAACTGTGGCTCCCAAGTTCGATTCCCGGCAGATACTTGAAAATGTTTCCTGTTGGATATTCGTCGTTTATGATGTTTTCGGTGTAAGTCCAGCAGCAGTATCTCTATGCAAAAAATCGCGTTGATCCGTTGCTTCGCTGCAGAAGGAAAGAAGGATAATCCAATAAACCAGCACACTTTAGCATTATAATATTAGTGAAGAATTTAGATCTACCACTAATCCCCACAATAGCAGAGGTTCGCTCATATGGTGGAAGATGTATTGTGTTATGTACCATAACTTTTTTTTAAATTTCCAGATGCTGTTGTTAGGAGGCTTCACGAACGCTGAACTAATAAAGGGTCTCTTGTTTCCAGGTGCCGTCGAACTTCAGATACGTGGTCGAGCAGACGCTCCGTGAATTCTTCCGCGCCATTCAGGGCGGGAAGGACACGGAGCAGAGCTGGAAGAAGTCCATCTACAAGGTCATCTCCCGGCTCGACGACCCCGTCCCGGAGTACTTCAAGTCGCCAAACTTTCTCGAACAGTTGGAGTGAACGCCGCGATCGACGCACAATGTTTCGGCGTAACTAAATTTAAATTGAAAAAAATAACGATTGGACAATTGTTTCGCACAGAAAAATTACGACACTCGCATTTAGGCCTTCTGATTCAAAATTATTGATAAAAAAGTTTAAGTAAATTATTAAAGAGAATTGAATTTGTACTGCGTCGAGCGGCGAGGCGCGCCGATGGCAGCGCTCTACTAGGAAATTCATTAGTTTATATGAGTAAGAGAAAATTTAAGTCACCTAGAATTTTATTTCTGCACATAATATATTTCGCTATATATAATTATTATTATATTATTATTAAGTATTATCTTAAATGGTTTTTATAGTTATGTATATTATCTTAAAATCATTTATTGATTTATTCATTAAGGAAAAACGATTAATATATTAACAGCTTAAGTTTTAATTTTTTGTTGTTTTTGTTTTATTTCCCGGTCCTTTCCTTAGTCCCAGCCTTCGGGGTTGTTTTGTTGAGTTTCGTTTTGCAAAATATTATTAGTTGGCTCGCTTTTCGCGACCGGAAATTGTCAACCTTTACCTCGTTTTAATTATTTTAGGGATAATTAACGTTAACCATAGACATTAGTACAATAGAGCAGGGTTATTTTTCGATCCACAGACAAAGATTTAAACATTATTTTTATACTGATAGCCGGTTATATGTTCTTGCAGGATTATCAATAGTATGAAGATGCAGATTCCAAATTCGAAAAATCGTAAACATCCTTAGTTTCAGATTACAGTAAACATCCTTTGTTGTGGTTAAATACTTTTCGGCAGAGTTCGGCAAAATGTCTTCAGTTGGTCCGGGTCACCGCGGTTACCCGCACCGGACATAGGGTTAAGTTTATTTGTTAGATAAATATTATATTCCGAAATGCGTGGGCGCAGTTTTCATACTAACTAACGCAGCGGAACATTCCGTCTCGCCAATGTTTTCGTACGTAAGTAATCATATTTCCTTTTCCGATAAAACTGTATAAGACGATCTTTTAGCACATTTAATCAAACATTAAACACACTAATAGACATAAATATCCATAATCCGAAGTACTGTATACTATAATAATATATATCCTGTTAGTTTTCTATAGGTACGTTAAGTTGAGACGTGAATGTTTCGCAAGCGGACGTCCCGGGGCGCTATCACTGCTACAGCCACGAATTCTGTACACCCAAACAGGCGCAATAGTTGAAGGCATCCAACTCAATAGACTAGACTACTAGACCACCAAAACCAACTTACCATTTGACAGACATACCACTTAACTAAATCGATTCACTACGCACTGGGCCACATCGTCCGAACACAAGTGCCTTCAAAAATGTTGATATTTTACGAGAAAATTAATAAGAAATTAAAACATACGGGCCCTCAATAGAACATTTCGCCCAACCGGAGCGCCCCAGACGTCTGCGAACACCCCCGCCCACGCATCCAGTTCGCCGTAACGAACGATCAGTATACATACAATACACACTTACTATTATACTATAGAAGAATAATTAGTTTGATTCGTAGATATATGTAGCGCGACCCCGGGTTGCCTCCGAGCGTCGGATAGTATCCGCCAAGGTATCCGAGGGACGACACTCGCCGTCGCGCTCGGAGGCAAAACGGCTTCGCACATCTCGATGTATTTGTTATAACGTGTAGTAGCCGGCCGTCGACTCCGAAATGCGGATACACTTTCCGTTCCCATCCTTATTTCGACAGGACAAATGATACGTTAATTTCTCGCTTCGTTATAGAATTAACATTAAGATAGATAGTTGTACAGAGATGTATAGCGACGTGTATATAATACTGTAATTTTAATACAGAAGAGATAAATCGACATAAAACTATCTTAGCGCTAATGGTATTTAAGTAAGGCTCTACAGAAAAAAACGGCAATTGCGAATTGATTTGCGGAATTGTATGAAGATTTAAGCCATCCTCAGTTACTCGTAAGTCCGCTCGGAGCGGGCGGCCGGCCCTAGCTAAGCAAGTGTAAGCATTTTTCATTTTGGATTACACTTTGTTATCGTTTAATTTGTAACCGTTTGAACTATTACGATAATATAAGAGTACCTCAGTTTAGGATGGACCAGGCGTCGACTGGTGTGCTTAGAGTAGCGTTCAGGTTAAGAGAGCGAGACACAACCCTTCAGAGACATCGACACATATACTTGCAGCCTCCCCCATGTTTGTAGTACCGGTTTTTAGTTCGGAAACCCCCTCCCGACACGCCAGTGTCCACATCACCCAACCCTTCAATGCAATAGCCCGGATTCAGTTTATGCGATTCGCGTCTTCTACGTAGGCACGTTCAGCAGTCGCCGCAGGGCATTCGAGAACAGACATCGTTCCATGTTGCGTTAAGATTTTATTCTGTTAATGTTATTTGTTCCTTTTGTACCAGACGCTGACTTTTTAGAGCCAGCTGTGGCCGGGGACAACCCCGCATAGGTAGGCTTACGACATGAATTGATGAATGGAATTGATTACATTTACTGTAATGTCATGGTAGATCTCGATGTTTTGATAGGTGAATCCTTTTTAGATGGACCGTTAAGAACTCGCGCGCACATCCTTGCTCTAAAAAGTCAGTAGCTCTTGTACTAATTCTTTGTATAGTAAGTAATGAATCCGTTATTCCGATCTCTCCATAGATTTCTTAATTATCTACTAGAAGTGTAAAGCAGGCTACACAACACATATTACAATAGAAATGTATTGATTTCCCATCAACAGTATTCAACCGACATGCCGTATTTGCAGATACTTGGAGCCGTTTAATTGTTTTGATGTGTATTTTCAGGCAAGTAAGAGCGTTCATAAGAATAATATATATATTAAGTTATTGTTCAATAAAATGTTTTGTCCGGATTTTATACTTGAGTGATTCTCTGTGAAGCAGCCGCTAAAAGACCACATGGATATAGTTAACATTAACGGAGCCGAAAAGATTTTATTCGATCTTTCGGATTATTTATAAGTTATCGGTTGACAATTTTTCTAAATTAATTGTAAAGACTCAAGTTTGAAACATCGAAGTATTTAGTCCAGTGATCAAGGGGCTAACCCACAGAAAAAGTACAAAATTCGGTGTTGACTTAAAGATCAAGTTTGTAACTATATGTATTGTACATTATTAAAATTGTCCTTTTGGAGACGTCAGTTCATATAGTTTCAACATTTTGTATCTAGAACATAGTTTATTTCTGTTTCATAAAAAATGTATGTAATGTTGTTTTACGTTCTTAGTATTTTCGAATCCGTCTACGAAATGTTTGGATTATCAATGTAAAATGAAATGAATATGTATCTAATTATTTTCAAAATTAATTATAAACAAAAACAATATATATGTAGAATATATTTGGTTTCACGTTTGGGTATTATGGTTCCTAAATTTTCGAAATTGTAATAGACTCTATTGTATAGCATTTCATTTTTGGAAGTTAGAAAACTTTTAGGTGTACCAAATAGCTGTATCAATTTTCTATACGAGGAAAAAATCATTAAGGAAATGCTGAGAAATTAGGTAGTTATGAAATAAGTATGATTCGTTTATATATGTATGTACTTATCTGATAAAAAGAAATCAAAATTGAGCACGGATATACTATTAGGATGTCTCGAAACAAAAACTGCCGACGCTTATCATTAAAATAATTAAGTAAGATAAGCCCGAACGCCCACTGCCCACGTATTGGTCATTTTGTGAACACAGGACCATCCCGGTAAAACAGATGCGTTCGTTTTTGTATTCGAAGTTAATCAGTAGAGAATTAACAATATTTTCAATATCCTTGTGGTCTTCATTCGTAACAGCGATACACGTTCATTTCGTAATCTTGTGTGTTTGTGTAACGTTAAGTTAATATCGTTTGGTGGCGAGCGGCACGAGCGCCGCCGTCGATGACTCGTATGGAATATTTGTAAAGACAGCGAGCGGACGCGGCGTCGGTGATAAAATTAGTTACAAAATTAAAAGTCAAAATTAAGTATTTTAGTACGGCGTCGCGGCGTCTCCCACCGCCCACATTTCGACCCACATTGCTTTAAACTAAATTTTTGTCGGGCGCGTGAGCGATGCCGCGGCGATCAACTTAAAATTGAATAGGGTTTAGGCATTATTTTCGATATCCTCGCATTTCGGCTAAGTGATTGGGCGCGCGTCTGCTCGTTTCGATATATTTAGTACAAATTTCATGATGTTAAGGTTACGAGGCTCAAAGCTTTTCTTTGGAGGCGCCGCCCGCCGCCGCGCTGCACCCCCCGGCCTTATAATGACTCGTGTATAAAATTTTATTCAAAAGAGTATTTTTGTATTGAATATTTCTAAAGTTGGTGTAAAAATCAAAATTTCATAAATTATAGCGATGGCAAAAAAGGGGACATTAGATAAATTTAGAATGTCAGGCGTTTTTTGTATTTAATTTTAAGAATAGTATCGGATATTAAACGTTTAGGATCATTAACCATTTGTAAATAAAAGGGGAGCCGGGGGAGTCGCGGGGCGGAGGGGGGCGGCCGTTATATAGATAAAAATATATAAATGACTAAAAGATGTTTATATGGTTCTGGGTGTAAAAATATAACTTTAAAAGCATTTTTAAGGTGAAAGTGAACAAAATTTGTAAACCATTCCTCGGTATTTGTCTTAGAATGGCTGCTATGGTCACTATTGTAATCTGTGGGCTTCAGACAAGTCATACCTACACAAAAATAACCTAACCTAACCTAAATACGCATTAATTATTACAGTAATAAATAATAATATTAATATCACATTGTCATAATGCTTATAAGTTTCGAGCGTGTGTCTTTGTCCGTGAATGTTTAGAATCTAACCACTGTTTGGTGTTTTAGACATAAATTTGAAGTTTGAAAGAAAGAAACATGTATCATGTATCAAAATGTATTTAAATTGAATCTATCTGTCCTGTGACCGGTAGGTTTGTTGCGAATTGCGTTCAAATTGGTATAAAAAATTGGCGGTTCTAAAATCTGTTAAAGTGAAAATCAAAATTAATCGATTGAGTATTGAAATACGGTTAACAACGTTGTATCTCTAGACTGCAGCGTCACGGAGACCAGTTGATACCAGTGAGGGATGTTTCTTCGTGAATATAACGAGTAATAAAGCTAAGCTTTTATTTGATATCATGTCTTTTATTTCTCAACCCTTACTCTTATATACCTACTCACCTTACATAAACGTTATTATAATGTATCCTAACACTACGACTAACTGTCGACAAGACGTAAATAGTCAGTCCACACTTAAGAGCTAGTTCACATTACATCGGACCGACATTTTTACCGTTGGCCGGCTAACAAGTCTCGCAGTTCACACTAAACGCTGCCGATTTGAGCTAATGCACGCAATACAATGCAATATGTCAGTATTCTATCCGGTCTGAAAGAAATCGTGGCTGTACGTCCGGTAAATGTATCTGTTATCTACAGGTAAAGTAATGGGAATAATTAAAAGGATCGCACTTTGGTCACAGCTCTGTATTGGGAAAAACAATCGAACTCCTTCCAAGCAAAAACAAAAGGCGAGCGGCGGGCGCGGCGGGGTTCTCATCCTTCCATATTTGAATTGACCCATCGTGACCGTCCTAACGCCGTTCAGCCGCGTTCCCCGCAGACCCCT